>CM077160.1:157535759-157699667 GCA_039583875.1 Platanthera guangdongensis | reverse complement strand
CAATGCCGAATATAAGTCCTCCAAGTCAAAACCTCATCTGTAGCTAGGAGAGGGAGGAAAATGAAGCTATATCAGAGATTCAAAGAACAATAGAGGAGAGCGGACATCCAGGATAGGCCAGAGAAAGAGAGAGTAGAACTCAAAACTCAGAAGACCAAGATACTAAGGCTTCATTTATTTTAGCGGTGGCGGGTCGAACCTGCGGGTGGAAACGGAGAGTTCGAACCGGAGGGGGGAGGTGGCTGTTCCAAACGGTGCTTTTTGGGGCATTTCTCAATGCGGGCGGGTGAAAACGGAGCAAACGCTGCCGGAGGTTTATTTGTTTACCCTCCTTCCGGCGGCGTTTGGCGAAAACGGAGTTGTGAAACGCCCAAACAAATAGAGCCTAAGCTTTCTTCCGGAAAGAGAATGAAAGGAAATTACTGCAAGACAGTAGCAATCATCGCCGACTACTAGAGCGAGAAAGGAAATTATAGTAAGAGTCGAAGAGAACCAAAGGTGCAGAGCAGAGAGTACAAAATATCTAATTGCAAGATGGTATATGATGAACTCGAGCGGCCATAGATCGGAGTAGTGCTGAATTTACTTATTTACTAATTATGTTATGTTTTGCAATATGATGAATATATTGGCGGATGATATATTAAAAAAATGTGGTTAGGGTTATTTAAAATGTTGTCATTGCATTCTCCTGCTGAAATCGACACGTCGACCAACTTGTCTGTTATACTAACCGATTTTCACAACATTGATCCCATGGAGTGGCGGGCGCTGATAAGTCGTCATGAAGAAGAAGTGAGTATGAAAGGCTTTGATGCTTTGTGGAGGATATTCCTCTCACCAAGGACTCAGCGACTTTACTCCATCGGCTAGACCTCATGTGCTTTTTCGTAGGAGGCATCTCTGGCCCTTGCTCGATGAAATCTTCGCACTCTGGCACAATAGTTACATTCTTGTTATGATTGACAACAGTGCAAATCATAATTTTCTCTCCCAAAATTTGGTTATTCATCGGTGTATTCTGACAGACCCAAATCCAGGCTTCACGATGTACTTGGGGGATGCTCACCACACCCGGACTATGCCGCAATACTTACATGTAAGTTATCCATTGTCGTCTCACAAAGGCGGCAGTGTTGTAGATGTCAACCGACATGTCCGACATGTTGTTCATCATAAAGGTTTTGGAGAGAATATCACGACATCGATATTTTAAGAGAAAAAGTCTTTTTTGAAAATATTGCCCGATATATCAGCTTTAACCGATAGATCGAGCATTATCCCGATATATGCAGGATTGAGGATAGTCTGTTTGGCAGAAGAAAGGATGTGTTGTTGTGAAGGCATTACATGTGCGGAGCGTTAGTGTTTTTGATTCAAAAGTATAGTTGATTCTTCAGAGAAGGGTGCAGCTTCGATGATCTGTGTGTGGGCATTTTTTGAGCTCACCGAACGGTGAGAAGGAAAGTGTGATCGGCGTGTGAGATGTGAAATGAGATCAGGATGTTGGATCTGCATTGGAAGTGTTGCTCTGCTATCCAAAGGATGGTAGCATGACATGGATCACCGTTGCGTTATCTCTATCTCTCGCATGTGTGATCGCGTATACTTATATGCCTCCTCTTTGTTCTCTCCTTAGTCCTATCTGACCCCATAGAGCACCCTGGCCTGCCAGGCAACGTCACATTTTTTTTATGGGAAGCATCGAGACATCTCCTGTGACTAAGGCCCCGTTTGGGCGGGGAGAAGCTACGCAGTCACGCGGATGGGATCTGCCGTCCCTTGGATTTTCGCAGAAATACACTGCATGGTATCCTCCGCGCTGGTATGCTCCTCGGGATGTGGAGTCAACTCACCTCGAAATCTCTATGTAGAGTTCGTAACACAAGCAATCAAATGAATCCCTGCATAGGCATCAATGTGTGCTCCTTGGAAAAAAGAAAAGAAAATTGATGGACCGGCTCTCCAGGCTGTCCAAACTGCGACATAGCCAAGGATAATGAATTCGAGGCTATTTATTGTTGATCGAAAAAACGAGCGAATAGATAAAAGTGTTACGGTTTCACCGACAGTTATCTTATTATATTATTATGATTGTATCGAGTCTTTAATATATTGTATTCAGTTTGTATTAGAAGTCAAGGCTTCATTAAGTCGAGTCTTATTGTATTAGTATTTATGCATTTTATGTGTATTGATGTTATTACAGGTTTGCCACCCGGGAGTCCTATAAATAGGCCGTTAGTGTTTTGTAGCAAGGACACTATCTATTATATATACACTTATTCCTGTAAATATCTGATTTTTATTATTTTTATTCTTGCAGGCAGTGGTCCGGTGGAGAAGGCGTGGTGAACTGCTTGTATGATGTATCTCGATGCCATTTGAAATTTTGAGCAGCAGCCCCGAACATGAAACTATTTTTTTTATTTTCCCTTCTAGTTTTTTTAGGCACTTGCGGCTAGAATGGCGCTTGAGGTGATGGAGTTTTGTTGGCCATCTGTGTTGGTGGTCGGGGTTGCGCTACCCTTATTGGACATTTGCGGACAGGAGGGGCGCACTTGTCAGTAGATCGTCCTGTTATTTGTGATACTTTAGAGATGGCTTGAGGACGTACTTCCCCGTATCTTGTTTTTTTCTCTAGACACTTGACTAACCTGGTTGCGCATGTCATTGCTTCGATTTTTTTTTCAATCGCTCTCCTCTTTACCTCCTCTTGTATTGAAATTGCTTGGTTTGGACTATGTTAATGAATGAACGAATGGTCTTTGCTTTGCTTAAAAAACGATATTGTCTCAATGATTTAAACTGGCAGCTTTCTTCGTGCAAAGGCAGCAAAGTTGGAGCTCTCTGAACAAATGAATGTAGAACCTCTTTTGAGGGAGGAAAATATTGTGAAGAGCATCAGATCCATCTGTCCACATCAACAAAGGTTGGCGCAATGGGGCTGGCTATCCTGCCATGTGACATCCACACTGGTGTGAGAAACCACCTCAGAAATGCTCTCTACGTGCCTACTAGCCATGTGTCCTATTATTAGTACTAGTAGAAAAAGATTCTACGAGTATATGCCGAGTTAGCCATGTGATTTAAGTGGCATCCACCCGGTGGTTCCGAGCTAAAACTCGATACTTGAGATGCTTATGAATGTCTCACCCGAATATGGCAAAAAATGATCCATTCTTTGTTAGTTTATAAGCTCGTACCAGCGAGCTTTTGCTTCTACCAGTAGAAAACAAGGAGCTTTTGAGAAGCTTTGAAGTTGGAAAATGAAGTGTGGACCCTAAACTTCAAACACTGTAGTATTTCATATGAAGTTGGAAAATGTGAAATTGTATTACATTCCTACATTAACAAGCAAATTAATCTAATTTCTATCAATTACACATCACCTCCATGTTAACATATTCCTAACAACAATAGCCGGAACCCATTAATCTGCATTTGCCATCGTTTTGCTTGGTTGATGATCAAGCTGTCTATTGCTTTCATTGCCACCGCTCTCCGCACCGGCATAAGTGAAGCTAGCCTGCAGTTTTGATCCGTCCGGGGCTTTGGAAGCTGGGTACCTATTCCATGAGCTCACCCCTGCTGGCTGCATTGTTGTGAGGATCAAGATGAGCAGCTGTTAAAAATGAGAAGGGTGCAAGTGAAACCATGATGGCTGCATGCATTGTAGTTAACTCTCTTTTTTTTTTCACTCTCATTATCTCCATATATCTCCTTTGGCCCTTGCTCAGCTCATTTGCACACTTCATTTCTTCTTCTTGCTGGTGAGATTCCACTCTTCTGGGCTTCTTAACATGGAGGTGATGTTATCTATATCAAGGGTCCTAATCTAAAGTAAAGAAATCCATGCTTTACCTTAAATCGACATTAAGTCACCATTAATAGAATTCCCCGATCATGCCGCATGGATGACTTATTTTAGAATTCCCGGATGCTTAAAGCTTTGTTTGGTACGGCTTAATTATTTGCTCCGACGAGATTGGCCAAAAACGTCATTATCATAGAATGTATGTTTGGCAAGATAAAAGTTATTATAAATACTGATGTTCTCTATATAATAAAGGATTAAGCAAATGATTTATATTGTTTTTAAATTCTTATTTCCCTCTCCATCTTCTTCTTCCCCTATCTCGGCCGCTCGGCCACTCTCCTTGCCTTCTTCGCATAGGATATAGGAATTGAAGTAGCCTCATCGATACAGGCTCTCTGTCTTGGCTTCAGGTGTAGGCTGTAGCTAGTTTTGGAGCATGCTCTGGCCGTTGTTTGTTCTCGCTTAAGTTTTGGTGTTGTCTCTTGCAAATGCATATATGCTCCATCACAGCCTTTAATGTTTCTTCCAGCTTGCGTTCTGATGCATGCACCAGCTCCTTCTTGAGTTGGAGTATGATGCGAGTGCTAGTATCATATTAGGCTTTGTTTGGGAGGATTTATTTTCACCGGTCAAGCGGTTGCGGCCTTAATTAAGGCCCAGTTCATGCGGTCGCAACCGATTGCTTGACCGGTGAAAATAAATCCCCCCAAACGGAACCTTAGTCTTCTAGCGAGGACGACTTTGTATTGAAGAAAAGTTGGAGTCTGGCAGGACTTTATTTCCATAATGCATGGTAACATGTGTTTCAAAAATAGGGAGTATTCATAATAATTTATGTATACATGGTGACAGGGACGGGCTTTCGGCCCGGTGGGCATTCGGCGAGGGTGCGACATTTGTCGTGGTTGCGACCTTTGTCGAGGGGGGGGGGGGGGCAACTTTTGTCATGGGGGCGACATTTGTGGTGGAGGCGACATTTGTGGTGGAGGCGACATTTGTACTGGGGTACGACATTTGTCATGAGTGCGACATTTGTCATGAGGGGCTGCATTTGTCATGGGGGCTGCATTTGTCGGGTGAAGCGACATTTGTCGTGGGAATGAATTTGTCGTTGGAATGACATTTGTCGTGATGACAACATTTTTCGTGGGGGCGACATTTGTCTTTGGGGCGACATTTGTCGTTGGGGCGACATTTGTTGTGTGGAGCGACATTTGTCGTGGGGAGCGATATTTGTCGTGATGACGACATTTGGCATGGATATTAAAACCGTAAACACTAAATCAAATCCAACGTCATTGAGGCATGCAAACGAAAAAATTGAGAGGAGTACAGCAAAATTCACTCATGGTGTCCTTGAAGCTGGAGTCGTCTTCCTTCCATTGTGAAGTTGAGAAGACGGTGTCGGGGTATTTAATTTCTTAACAGTATGTTTGCAAGATCTAAAAATCTTCTGCACCACAGAGTAAACTGATGCGAAATCTAAAGAATCTGATGGGTTTTATAACAATAGAAATTGAACCGTTGCTTACCTTTGGGGGTCCCGCTTGATTCCGTCTCGGTCTTGTATCTTTGAGGGCGAGGTTATGGAGATCATTCGCGTGCGGGAAGTCGGCGATGGAGATTTGCGGACAAAGGAGGTTCTCTGATGGAGTATCCTGCATGGCGGAGTCGGTCTGGAATGTTGAAGCAATTAATTAAGTAACAGAAGGAAAAACAGGGGAGAGAGCAGAACGGCCATGGCCAACAGAGGAGAGAGAGAGAGAGAGTACGGGGAAGAGAGAACTATTCATTAATAACCTTCCTGTCTTTATTACCATCAATGAGTCTATTTATATTATATTTTCTAGCCGTTGGCACATGCGCCATTTATACTACTATTTACAATATCTTTTAACTATAGCTTTTGTAGCTTCCTCTGTAGCCATGACCTGTTACCCGTAACATCCCTACCCTGCCCAAAACGTTGCTGTCCCAGACCGAAAAACAGTTGTCTTCCACAATAAAAACATGAGGGAGCTTGGAAGACCCTAACTTGCTTCAGCTTTATGTATTCTAGAACGACGACGCCTTGGTACTTTAGGAAGATGAGAAAGTCTTCGCATCAAGCTTGAGGCAGTTCTCTGGGATCGTCGTCGGGGTTGCACATTAATTATGGCAGTGTCGGCTGCTAAAGCGGATCTCCTAATCCGTATGTCTCCTGGTACAGTTGTATTCTGATTGACGCCCTCGGTCTGTTCTGCTAGTGCTTTCTTTTGTTCCTGCAATGTAGATGCATTAGATATTTGTGTTGTTAATGTTAAAGGGATGACTAGTGTTTCATTAGGAGCAAGTTCGTCCCTATTTTGGTCTTGCAAAATCGATTTTGAGGTACGATTTGACACTGTATTTCTTTTGTTGTCCTGGGTTGGAGCTGATATCACAGGCTTGTGCGTTGTTTCTTCCTTGTTTGATAGTAGTAGAGTCGAATCTGACATCCCAGAGTTGTGTTGAAGTTCCTGTGGCAACAACACAGTATTTGTAGAGTTTGGAATAAATGAATCAGAAGGGATGACATCCATAATAGGTAAAACATCCCTGTTAAATGTCGCAGAAGCCAAAACTGGGGATTCTGTTTGCGGATGGTCCTGCAATGGACGAATAGTGATATCAGATTCATACATTGGAGTGTTTAATGGGATGACATTTACTGAGGTTATTTCCTCTTCCCTGTTAGAAGTCCTTGGAGGACTTGTTGTTGTAGGTTTGGAGGAACTTTGACTTGGCTGTAGCTGACAGTCACAGTGTTGTTGGAGCAGTTCTTGAGTGTCCTTGTCCCAATCTTCGAGTGTCTCCCAAGACGCTTCTTCTGGGAGGAATCCTTCTCGGCGTAGCAAACCTTGTTTCACGTGTTTACCATTTTCCTCTATAAAACGAATTTTTAAAACTTCTACTGGAGCCGGTCGTTGGTATGTTTTGAGACCAACGTCAGGTAGTTCATGTGTAATAAAATTGTTATTTGGAAAGTATGGTTTTAACAAAGAAACATGAAATACGGAATGTATTTTGCTTGACGGAGGTAGATCTAATTTATATGCTACGTTTCCGATTTTCTGAAGAATCGTGTAAGGGCCATAATAACGAAGTTTAAATCTCTTGCAAGTTTTCTTATGTAATGAAGTCTGTTTATATGGATGAAGCCGTAGCAAGACTAAATCTCCGGGCTCAAAATTAATTTCGGACCTCTTCTTATCTGCTAACTTTTTCATTTTGGCTTGGGCGTCCAATAGATGATTTTGTAATTGTAATAATAAAGATGAGCGAGAGAGGGTAGTAGGTGGTAATATAGCGGGAGACTGTCCCCCCGTGGACAGTGGAAGGAAACAGGGTGGTGGTCTGCCGAACATCGCTTCGAACGGTGACATGCCGGCTGCTGCATGATACGAAGTGTTATAATGATACTCAGCCCAACTGAGTAATGTTGCCCAATGCTTAGGATGTTGAAACGCAAAGATGCGTAGATACTGATTAATGCAGCGGTTTACACGTTCCGTCTGACCATCAGTTTGTGGATGGTAGGCGGAACTGAACCGAAGTTTTGTGCCGTTTGCCCTAAAAAAGGATAACCAAAAGGAACTTAGAAAAATGGAGTCCCTGTCCGAAACTATGGATTCGGGCAGCCCATGTAACTTGCCACAGTAGTCCCAAAAAACTTGGGCTACCGTAGGACCGGTATAATGGGAAGGTAATGGGGCAAAGTGGGCTCCCTTAGACAATCGGTCGACCATCACGAGAATTGTAGTGAAAGTTTTTGAAGAAGGAAGATGTGTAATAAAATCTACGGTGATGTCAGCCCAAATTTGGGTCGGGATTGCCAAAGGTTGTAAAAGTCCATATGGTTTGGCATTACGATCCTTAACCTTTTGACAGAGGTCACAATGTTGTATGTACTGGAGAACATCTTCGTGTAAACCCGGCCAATAGAAGTGTTGGGATAGTCGTTTAGAAGTTGGCAGAACGCCAGAGTGACCACTTGTGCGCGTATCATGTGCTTCACTTATTAAAATAGTGCGTAACGAGCTTTGCGGTATATACAACTTGTGTTTAAAAAATAAACGTGTCCCGTGGAGAGACCAATTAGGAAGTTGAGCCGGTGTGGAACCAAGAGACTGTAAAATTTGTTTTGCCTTAGGGTCATTTTCATATAGGTCAGTAATATTCTCAAACAGATTTGAATATGTGAATGATATATTTTGAAAACTATTAATTGAGCTATGTTCTGATGAGTCATCGATGCGTGAGAGAGCGTCAGCTACTCTATTATCTTTTCCCGGTTTATACTTAATAGTGTAATTAAAGCCCATCATTTTTGATAAAAATTTGTGTTGCTCCGGCATTGTAATTACTTGAGATTGAAGATTATGCAATGTTTTGTGGTCGGTTAGGATGCAAAAAGAAGATCCAACAAGATAATGTCTCCATTTGCTTACGGCTGATGTGATAGCCATCATTTCCCGAATGTATGTTGACTTTGCCTGATCCGGGGCAGTTAACTTTTTACTATAAAAAGCAATAGGGTGGCCCTGTTGTTGTAACACAGCGCCTATACCGATACTAGATGCGTCACATTCAATTGTAAAGGGTAGAGAAAAGTCTGGTAAGGCCAATGTTGGGGCAGAAGTAAGAAAAGTTTTAAAGTCTATAAAAGCTTTGTCCGCCTTTTCTGTCCAAGCGAATTTTTCTTTAGATAATAGATCCGTAAGGGGGGCGGAAATATGTGCATAGTGATGAATAAAGCGGCGGTAATAACCCGCTAGACCTAAAAACGACCTAAGTTGTTTTACATTTATCGGTGTGGGCCAATTTTGTACCACCTCTATTTTTGATGGGTCAGGTTGGACCCCATTAGGAGTAATTTTGTGGCCTAAAAAATCTATGTTGGGCTGTGCAAAGGAACATTTTGAAGCTTTTAGAAATAGGTGATTTTGTGCTAGGATTGTGAAGATCTCTTGTAGATGATGTAAATGCTCCTTTTTAGAATGACTATAGATTAGAATGTCGTCAAAGAAGATAACGACAAAACGACGTAAATAAGGTTGGAACAGAACGTTCATCAACGCCTGAAATGTCGCTGGAGCATTAGTGAGGCCAAACGGCATTACTAAAAACTCGTAAAGTCCATGGTGAGTCCGAAATGCAGTTTTATGAATATCTGCGGGATGCATTCGAACTTGGTGGTAACCAGAATGTAAATCTAATTTTGAGTAAATTGTTGCACCATGTAGTTCGTCTAATAGCTCGTCTATGGTGGGCATCGGGAAACTATCCTTGATGGTTAAAGTATTCAAAGCTCGATAATCGACGCAAAAGCGCCAAGTACCGTCACGTTTCTTAACTAACAAGACAGGGGAGTTAAATGTCGAATTACTAGGGCGGATCAGACCATTTTTTAACATTTCAGCTATAAGACGTTCGATTTCATTCTTCTGAAAATATGGGTATCGATAGGATTTTACTTTAGCTATTTGTGATTCGTCTACTAAGGGGATTTTGTGATCAATGGACCTAGTCGGGGGTAGTCCGGACGGGTTTTGAAATAATAATGAGAATGTGGATAATAAAGCTTGAACCGATGATGACGAAGTGCTTGGAAGGTTGTCAGATAAATGTTGGGGATCTGTTGGGTTTGTTTGAAAACATAACAACATTGATTCCACAGCATCCTGCACCACCAGCTTGTGAAGCTGGGATGAAGAGACCGATGCCGAGCATAATTCTGAAGGTTGAAGTGCTTTAATAACACAGTGTTTGTTTTGATATGGAAAGGACATTTCTAAGGTTTTATAATTGGTGGTAATGGGACCCAACATCTCAAACCAATGAAAGCCTAATATAACATCCGCTCCATGTAAATCTGTAATGAATAAATCTAATGTAAAAATAATTTCCTGAATTGTTAATGAAACCTTTGAACATTTCTCTCGACAAATCATGGTTTGACCATTTCCGACATGAATTTTAAAGGAAGGAATAGCCACAATAGGTAGTTTTAAAAACAGGACTGTGCGTTTTGTAATAAAATTGTGTGTACTTCCATTGTCCATAAAGATGTGAACTTCCGACTGTCCTATTCTTCCTTGAACACGTAATGATTTGGTTGAGAAGGTCCCCATTAAAGCATTGAAACTAATGGTAGAATTTTCTTCAGGATTCTCCATGATTTCGATTGGGTTCTCTATGGGTAATTCGTCCAGGTCATCACCATGATCTCCTTCTAGTATATATAAATTTGCACGATTTCTACATTTGTGGCCAGGTGTGTATTTGTCATCGCAAGTAAAGCATTGCCCCTTATCTCTTCTAGTCTGAATTTCAGCTGGAGTTAAGCGTTTTAGTGGGATTTTATTTTGTTGATTTGATTCGTATTGTGTTCTGTGAGTGTTTTGACGAATTGTCCAGTTTTTTGGGGTTCGTGTCTCTTCATGAAATTGGTCTTCGAATAGGCGAGCCATTTTAAAAGCTTGATAAAGTGAATCAGGATAATGTGCTGTAACTTGACGACGTATATGAGGTTTTAGAGTTTAGACCAGATATAAAGTTACGTTTAAGAGTGTCTTGTGAAAAATGGGCAACATGACAAGAAAGTTCTTCAAAAGTTTCTTGGTACGCAGAAACAGAGGACGTTTGTGTAAGTTTCATAAATTTACCTATGGGGTCTTCATAATCTGATGGGCCGAAACGGTCCTGAATAGCTTTTGTAAATGTGTGCCAGTCGGGGCACAAGTTTTCACGTAACAACATTTGGAACCACCGCGATGCTGCTCCTTCAAGATGCATAGAAGCAAAAAAAACGAAATCATATGGGTTAGTATTGTTGTACCTGAAAAAGAGTTCGATTTTATAGATCCATTCAGTGGGGTCTCCGGATGTGAATCTTGGGCATGACATCTTCGCTGGGTAAGGATTAAAGCTATCTGGACTGTATTGCTGGACTGATGATTCCGGCTGATGCCGATTGGTCTGATCCGGCGGAGCAGAGTATGAAGAAAACGGAGGATATGATGTTGTCAGCGAATTATTAAGAACTAGAGTGGGTTGACGTAATTGCTCGGGAGCTGCAGCTGCCTGTGGTGGAAAAGAACCAAGAATTCCAGGCTGTGATGACTCGGGTCCGCCCGTATTAATTATCTGAGCTCGGAACCGGGGAGGTCCTTCCGAGAGGGCTGCTGTCGAAGTTGAAGTTGAAGATGACGGAAATCTCCCATGGATGCCTGGCGATGAAGGACGCTGTAACACAGTTTGATCCGTATTCTGAGCTTGTGGAGGTTGTTTTTCCGCCATTGCCGCTGCAGACATCGAACGCATGAACGCTTGTAATTCTCCTCTAAACTCTTTAAATTCTTGATATAACGTATTATGAGATTCCTGGAGTCGATCTTGAGTCTGCTTGATGTGTTCTTGTCGTCGTTCTGAATTCGATAAAGACATAGTAACTTGTTGTAGATCTTGTGCCACACGATCTTGGGTTGCTTGAAGGGTGTCGCAAACTGTGGAATGTTGCTCCATGTACAAAGCATGGCGCCGATCCATGTCTTGCCAAGTGACTGACCGTGAGGATGGAAGTGGTGGGGGCTGAGCGACGGTGGCGGTATCCGGTGATGTCGTCTCCATTGGAGGCGATCTCAACGAGAGCACCAATGAAGCAATTAATTAAGTAACAGAAGGAAAAACAGGGGAGAGAGCAGAACGACCATGGCCAACAGAGGAGAGAGAGAGAGAGAGAGTACGGGGAAGAGAGAACTATTCATTAATAACCTTCCTGTCTTTATTACCATCAATGAGTCTATTTATATTATATTTTCTAGCCGTTGGCACATGCGCCATTTATACTACTATTTACAATATCTTTTAACTATAGCTTTTGTAGCTTCCTCTGTAGCCATGACCTGTTACCCGTAACAAATGTCCTAGATGAGATGAGGAGGAAGAATGTCGCTGGAGGAGTGGCGTTGGTAGCCATGGAAATGCAGAGGGGCGATGCCCTAGATGATATGCGAAGGAGAAGATGTCGCTGGAGGAGGAGCGGCGTTGGTAGTGATGGATATGCGTAGGTGTGAATCGTGTGATGCCGTAGATGGGAACCGGAGGAGATATCGAGGGATGAGGAGCGGATTTGTTAGGGTTGTAAATGTCAATGTTTATATTTTGGCAAACCGTAACTTTTAGATGTACTGCTCTGATTTATTTGATGTCTCATTTTCCTAATCATATGTGCTATTTATATTATCATAGGACCTAAATTAATACTTCTTTTAATATAGTATAAATTAGTCATGGGCATAAAGCACGATCGGGACGGCCCGGTATCGGGCCCAACGGGCCCGGACTTTAGTCAACCGGGCCGAGCCCGGGCTTTTCTTAAACCGGGCTCGGGCCCCTGTCCCGAGAAGGGGCCTCATTCGGCCCTTCGGGCCGGGCTCGGGCCGGGCTTTTATTTATTAAAATTTTAATTTTAAAAATTTATAATTATTGAATTATTTAAAAAAATTTAATACATTAACATTTTATAATTATTATTTTATTATGATAATAAAAAAATTTCGCACACATGGACAAGAAAAATGCAATTTTATTAATATTAAATAACATTTACAAATTACAATTTATATTAATTGAAAAAAATGTAATTTATTATCATTATTAATTTTAGATAAAAAAATTACAATATTCATTATTCTAACAAAACACAAAAATACAGTTTTAAGGCAGCTGGTAGATGTGCGCTTTCTCTTCAATCATCTCGTAAATTTATTGTGTCCATCTCGTTTTCAATATTCTCTGAGCTGTCCTCTAATGTTGTAATGTGTTATTTTCTTTTCATAGCATCCAAGTAGTTCTTGTAGCAGATGCATATTTTTAGAGATTTTTCGTTGAGCCGTCTCCTCCGCTCATTCAAACCCTGCTACTAAGAGAAAAAGCGTACTCTGAAGCCACCGTACTAGCTTGGATTGTTAGTAAATCACAGACCATATAAGCCAAAATAGGATATGTATTAACTTTATCTTTCCACCATTTAAAGAGATCGAAGTTTTCAATCTTATATGTGCTCATAAAATCACGGAATTGTGTTTTAGTGTACAATCTTAATTCATTTAAACTACTAGATGTGCACACCTTTTTTCCAGTTCCTAATTCTTAAATTTTATTTTTAAAAGTATCCTTTATTTTTGGTTGCGATATTTCTTCCCGAGGTCGCGAGCCGTATAAGTTATCATAATAATTGTAACACTCGGTAAAAAGAGAATTAAATTTTAGAATACTAAGGTCATCACAATCATCGAAATTTAAATTTAAATTTAAATTTGTACTAATTTTTTCTATCAAATTTCTTACGCCGTCTATGCTGAATAACGGATTTAAAGCGACGGCGCACGAACACATTGCAGACGTTTATCTATAATATTTTTTTAAAAAATTCTTTCATTATTTCAATTAATGTAAGTCATTCATCATGTTGTTTATAATAATTAAATTTTTGTGCGATGTTTACAAAATTATCAATTACTAGTGAGCTAGTCAGATAGTACACGCCAGATAAAAAACAGTCACCCTATAAAAATATTTTAATAAATCCATATAATTTGCTAATACGTCTCAATCGTCATCAGTCAAATCATGATTATTTATCATATTATAATATTTCATAAAAAGTGATTTTATTGAAGCGATTTTTTTAACATTTTATATATTGAGTTTCATCTAATAAGCATATCAATTTGAGGGTTCAAATATTTTTTACCCTGTGCATTTACAAAATGTTTAAAATCTTGCGATCGTTGCCTAGAGCTATAAATGACTGTATGCATTTGACGAATTTTTTCAATATAGTGTTCCATAGCGGCTAAACTATCTTCTCCCACTAAATTTAAAACATGACAAACACAGCAAGTGTGAAAAAATACACCACTTAGCATTGGTTTTAAATCGCGTTTTAACCAATCAATAGCTACGTTATTGTTAGAGGCGTTATCAAAAGAAATACTCATTATTTTATGATCTTTTAATTTAAATTCTCGCACACATTTTATAATTACATTATATATAGTTTTACTTGTGTGCGGATATTCGAAACTTTCAAAACATATTATGCGCTTATTTAGCTCACATGAAACGGGATCGATCTAACGACACGTGATACATATATATGGTAATCCTACTTTTATGCTACTGCTAGCTCCAAACGTCACTCGTTAAACTTATAGACGACCATCTAAATTTTCAAAAACAATTTATTAATAATTAGTTTGATTCTAAATATGCTTTGATGGCGTCGCGCCTAATAGAAGATCTATTTATCTATTGATATTTGGGTTGAAGCCCTCCATGTATGTATTCTGTCGCATCTCTATTGTCGTAGTGACTGAATGACAACCCACATTTGATGACATGTTTCATCTGCAGGTCTCGTTGGAAAACTTAATCGTATGTCCAAATTTGTCCTACTCCTGAAATTTGGGTCTGACTGGACTCGGGAAGTTGTCTCAAAATGCAAGACTTAAGGTATCTTGCTAGTGTCGAGTTGCCCGTAAAGGTCAGCAACTTCAAGCATAATTTGCATCGCGCCTTGAATTCGGCGTCAACTTGAACCTTATCAAAATGCTCTCAAACTGCCCCCTTACGATTGTGCTCCACGACTACAGACGTATTTTTAGTAGACGGCCCTGGCGTTGAAGAGGATGACGCCATGCTATCGTTGAGTGAGTTGGAGCCGTGGAGGGAAAATGAGAGAGTGAGTGGGAGAGAGAGATAGTGAGAGAGAGTGACTGGGAGAGAGAGAGAGAGTTGGAGAGAGAGAGGGGGGCTGGTCGGGTTGGGGGGAATGAGAGAATGAGAGAGAGACTGAGTGGGAGATAATGAGTGAGAGTGAGAGAGAGTGAGTTGGAAAGAGAGAGAGAGTTGGAGAGAGAAAGAGAGAGTGTGGCGGGTCGGGTTCGCGCGGGAGAGTGGGAGAGTGAGAGTGAGAGGGGGGGATTTATAAAAAATTATTATTATTTCATTGGAGCCTAGGGGCTAGGCTGGCCAGCCTAGACCCTAGGCTCTGACTGGTGTACAGCAACCCTATTGTACTGTTGTACAGCAGTGGGGCCGGCCAACTGCTGCTAACGGCTCTTATTAAAGTCGTTAATTAAACGGATCTAATAAGAGCCGTTTAATTAACGACTCATATTAAGAGCCATTAGTTTATTTGGGCTGGGCTTTGCCTGGTTCCGGACCTCCTCGAAAAACAGACTTTGCCCGGCCCGGCCAAGGCCAGGTATCGTCTCGGGCAATAGCTCTAAAACTGGGCCCTGTAAGGGCCCTGAGCCCGGTCTCGGCCCAGGCCGGGCTTTTCCTGTGCCAGGCATAGTAGGGCTTTTATCGGGCCGGGTCGGGGCCGACCCACTGTGTCCGGTCCTTTTGGCCATGACGAGTATAGATATATATTTCATTGCAATAAAAATAAGAGTATAAATATATAGATATATCTATACACTAGCATCTTCGAACGGGCTTCGCCCGTTCTCGATGCGTCGCTGCGAGTTTCGCCCGCAACCAAGCGGGCTTCGCCCGCTTAACCTCCTGGCGGGCTTCGCCCGCCCCCCGGCGGGCGAAGTCTAATTATAAAAGTATTTAAAAGCATTTTAATAATTTTATTAATAATAAAAACATATAAATTATTTAATTAATTATTAAATAAAAAAGGAAAAAACAAAACCCGATACGCACTCCCGCCCCCTCACGCACCTCACCCCCGTCGGCGGCTGCGGGGTGAGCCCGTGAAGGTACGGGAGGCGGAATGTGGAGATCGGGAAATCTGGAGTTTGGAAGTGTTCGGTTTGGAGATTTGGATATTGGCAGGTCTGATTTTTTAAATACAATGGTCAGAAGCGATTTTTTGGAGATCAGACGGTTCAGATGAGTTTCATGTTGTGCTCCAAATATGCTTATTGTTTTATATAATAAAGATATAATATATATATATATATATATAATTTATGAACACTATTCTTTAAAACAAAACAATAATGTTGAAAGTTGGGTCAAGCCACTCGAGTACGGCATGCCCACATAGGCACCACCGCGCCACTCATGAGCCAAATAAGCGACCCAACAGCCGGGTTGCATCCCGTGCACCCCAACCATTTATCCTCCCATAATATTGGGAGGTAGGGTGTTGATGTCGGGGATAGAACCTACCCAAGACCTCCTTTAAGAGGATTTTAACACCACTTAATTCTGATACTCAAGTGGGCAGTGGCGCGTATATGGGTCGCCTATTTGACTCAAAAGTGACGCCTATGTGGCATGCCGTAATCAAATGACTTAACCCAACTTTCAACAAATAATACAACTTCAATGCGAAACATTATAATACAAGTTGCATTGGAATATCCACGTACCCTCTAAAACATACAATGAAAGTGCAAAAAAAACGTATCAGTGCATTCATTTATTGGAGTAAATCTTTTTCCTATCATATTTTATTACACAATATTTGGAAATTAATTAACATCCACGTAATCCCGTAAAAACCCTCAATTCATAATAATATATGTGCATTTAGACTGTACAATTGCCACAAACAATACTATGCTATACATTCATATATATTCATATATATGTATATTACTTAAATGTTTCATTGGTGACGTGGCCCGCTGATAATCTGAATAAGATCACCGGACTGCACACCATGCCACCGGAAACTCCGGTCTTCTTTCATCACCGCCTGCTTAAATACAATGCAGTACACCATCGTCGCCGGCCATTGGCTCGTGATCAACACCAGCTCCTCCCACAGCTGGCTCACATTATCGTCAGCGTATATCTCCACATCCAACATCACAGTTCCCGCCGGCGACGTCGGCGCCGGCAACGCCACCGCCACATTCAGCGTTTCCCACAGATCAATCTCCCCCGCCGCCGCCGCCAACCGCCGCACCTCTATAACCGACCAAAGTCCGATCCCATACTCCACCAAACACCGACCTTCACTCAGCTCCACGCCGCCATAAAATAGCGACATCGTCCAGCTCGGCGGACACCGCTTGCCGGTGCAAATCAGGAAATCCCTTCGAAGTCTCTCTTTCAGGTGGGTTGAAGCGACGGTGGACGCGTCGATATAGAATCCGAAGACCCTGATTCTGAAGAAAGGGAACCGGGCTGTGACCGGGAAGGGAGGTTGTGCCGGCGGGCCGGCGAGGGCACCCCCCGGATTGATATTGCGCAAGATCTCAGGGCCGGGCTCCGGCAGGCGGAGATGAAGGATCACTCGGGAGCCTTCGATGAGGCCATAATTATGGATTTGGAGACCGTCTTCCATGATAACGCCGTTAAAGGAGAGAGTATTAGAGGAGACGGGGATGCCGTAAGTTTTTTGGATCATTTCTTTTATTTGTAGAACGGTCGTGCAATACCAGATTTCCCGCATCTTAAAGCAGAGGCCGTCGGGGGTCTGGATCACGATGTCCATTATTTCCGGTGATGGACGATCTTCTTCAATTCTCCGGCTAGCTAAAAAGATGACCTTTTTAGTTTTAGTCACCACAATATCGTGGCAAAAAAATATAATTTGATCGCTCGCAAATAATTTTATTTATTTATAATAACTGGGATTTGAAAGTTGATTACTGACTAAATAATGAATTTCACATGATTAATGAACGAAATAAATATTTTGTCTTTAAATTTGATTTTTTGTGTTTGTGGCAAAAATATTGATGTTACTAAATCGTTAATATTTAGTTAGTTCTTTTGTTATTTAATGATTTTATTTAGTGATCCAATTAATAAATATTATAGTTTTAAGAGACCCAATAATTAATGTACACCTTAATAAATCATCATAAAATTGTAAGCTAAATTAGCAGATTTAGAAAAATAGAATGGGCAGAAAATTAATGAGCGAGGGAAGAAAGATAATGGCAAGCCTTTCATTCATGCTGACATTCTTAACGGTTACATTGCATTGTATGGTGCAGGGGAGATGTCGAGCAACAGTCAAAACATTCAAGAGGAGACACACACACACATATATATATATTACAGAGAAAAATTGTTTTTAGTGAAACATTCAAAAATATCAATTGTTGCGGGCTAACTCGATGCCCCGGTCAGATCGGATTCTACTGGGCCGCCTTAGCTTGCGGGGCGGTCGAGCGCGCACACAGTTAGAAAAAAGGGAAGATCGACTCAAGATATGATGAAGTGGAAAAACCCCTAAATTGGGTAAAAAATCACGTGACCGAGTTTGTGCCGGTCAAAATCCCCTAGCTGCTTGCGGTTACAGGGCGTTCGTTGAATCGGGGCGACAGGCCGCTCCCGTTACAACTTGAGGCGAGAGAAGAGGACTGCAGCTCCCCGCGTGCAACACGCTGCCTCGCGGGAGCACTTTGAGTACTAGAATTTGAGTGGCGTCACTGGAGCTCTGTAGCTTGGGTTGCGGGTCCGCCGTGCGCCTACTTGCAAGGATCGTCTTCTTCCTCCTCTGCTCCCGCTGGGACCTAGGCGTTCTCCGGCTGGTGGTGCTCTGGTGGTTCGTGGTGGCTCGCGGTGGTTCGAGGTGGCTGGAGGATGACCTGAGGGAGGAGTCCGACAGAGCTCTGACCTGAGGAAGAAGATGACCATGAGCCAAAAGGTGAAGAATGAGAAGGCCTTGTGGCTCCTTTTATAGCCTCCATGAGAGGATCATGACGGGCCCCACCCCCAATGTAGTGGGCTAGTGGGTAGTTACCCACCAAATCGGACGGCGAGAAAATCCAACCGTGATCGGACGGTGGGCAGGCCGTCCATGGCGGTTGGGCGGCCATGCGTCGACGATGGCCGGCCAAGGGGCAGCCTGGACCATAGCGAGGCCGGCGCATGCGGCCAGGCCGGCGGCGACTACTCCACGGCGGCGGCCAGCTGGTGGCGGCGGCGGCCGGTGGTGGCGGCCCGCCGGTGGTTACCCCCCAATGGGGGTGACTTTAGTGGAGAGATAGGGAGTGAATCCCACCCCCATGTTCTCCTCATCATGGGAGGTGGGGTTTGACTAGTCAAACTCATGATCTCCCATTTTAGGGGAAGATCATGAGAGAGCATGCATTATAAATGATGGTGTAACTCATCATCAATTATACCCTCATTTTTATATTTTAATGATTTGACATATATTATAGTATATTTCAAATAAATTAAAATACAGTATTCATTCAAGTAATTACACTATCAAAAAAATAGAAATAATGATGAAAATTCATTTAAATTAAAAAAAAATTTGGTAGAGCTTTTACACCTACTATGTTACGTTGTCATTAGACATGTTAGCGGTCTATTCAAGAAAGGTTGTCATTAGGCATATTAGTGGTATTTTCGAGATGATGATATTAAATCAATCGATTTTATTAAACTCAAAATTAATATTTTTAGTTAAAAACGTATATTGTTTTACAAAATAAAAATTGTAATATTTATATATATTTTTTACTGTCATTTTGAGTACTTATATGTATATGTTGCGCGCGAAACCTGCCTTGATGGGGCGGGCGAAGCCCGTCGTCGCCGGTCGGGTACTGTCGCACTTCGCCCGTCTCCGAACGGGCTTCTTCCATGCTCGATGCGTCGTTGCGGGCTGCGCCCGCATCAAAGCGGGATGCGCCAGCATCAAAGCGGGATGCGCCCGCATCAAAGCGGGATGCGCCCGCATCAAAGCGGGATGCGCCCGCATCAATGCGGGATGCGCCCGCATCAATGCGGGATGCACATATGAGTACTCAAAATGACCGTAAAAATATAAATCAATATTACAATTTTTATTTTATAAAAAAATACGTTTTGTCGTAAAAACATTAATTTCACACAATCTTTCTCTCCCTCTTCTTTCTCTCTCTTTCCCATCTCTCCCCCTTTCTCTCTCTTTCCCATCTCTCCCCCTTTCTCTCTCCCTCTCTCTTCGCCCCCTTTCTCATCTCCCTTTCACCATCTCTCTCCCTTTCTCTCTCCCTCTCTCTCTCCTCCAATCTCTCTCTTTCCCTCTCTTTCTCTCTCTCTCCCTCCTCTCTCTCTCCCCCAACTCTCTCCCCTCATCTCATGCTCTCTCTCATGATCCAATGACTCTTGTTTGATCTATGATGTGCCTCCAAATACCTATATTGTCTTATATAATACGAGCATATTCGCACGGGCTACGCCCGTGCGAGATGCTCTCGGGCGGCCTTCGGCCGCATCCAGGAGGGCTTCGCTCGCCTCCGAACGGGCTTCTCTCGTACTCGATGCGTCGTTGCGGGCTGCGCCCGCATCAAAGTGGGATGCACCCGCATCAAAGCGGATGAACCCACATCATGACAGGCAGTGCCCACAATATATACATAGGAGTACTCAAAATGTCTGTAAAAAAATATAAATCAATATTACAAATTTTATTTTATAAAAAAATTACGTTTTGTCGTAAAAACATTAATTTCACGCAATTTCTCTCTCCCTCTTCTTTCTCTCACTTTCCCATCTCTCTCCTTTTCCCTCTCCCTCTCTCTCCCCCCTTTCTCCTCTCCCTTCAGCCATCTCCTTCATTTCTCTTTCCTCCATTCTCTCTCTCCTCCCTTCTCTAGCTTTCTCTCTCTCCCTCCTCTCTCCCCTCATCTCATGCTCTCTCTCATGATCTGATGGCTCTTATTTGATCTATGGTGCCTCCAAATATCTATATTTTTTATATATATATATATATATATATATATATATATATATATATATATATATATATATATATATATATATATATATATATATATATATTCAAAAGTGACACATAGACAAGTGGAAACATAGCAATAAATAGAGAAGAAACATTGATGGCTTGTGGCTGAAAACAATGAGCAGGCCGACCGGTTCTACTGCAAACAAAATTGTCTAACTGTTCATCTAAGATTCTAATATCTCTGCTTAGAACTCTCTCATTCCAAAAAATTTAGCCCTGGCATTTCTCCTCTAATTCAGGATTCTTGCAGCGGACTACTGCGATCGAAATAAGAAGAGCGGCGATCTCCAGGCACTCAGAATTAAGTTGCAAACACATGCAACTTTATATTGGCGCGGCGGTATGTGACGGTCGTGAACGCGATGGTTATGAACCGTAGTTTGTAAATGACCTACCTCATCTCAAGAATTTCATCTGCTTTTAAGTTCAATTAAGACTAGTTTTTTTTTCTTATAAGTGGCAGTTAGAAGTGAGAACGGTTGTCATGTCATTAGAGCTAGTTAACAAGAATGTGCAAAGAGCAAGCCAGAAATGAGAGCCATAGATAACAAGAATGTGCAAAAGCAAGCCAGAAATGAGAAAGTAGAAATTTCTTCATATTTTTTAAGGAATCAATTATTATTGGAGCTAAAATCTCTTTTCTGATATTTACTGAGGGATTTGAATTATGTCTCCTTTTTATTTTTTGTATTAATAAATTTTGCACAAATAATTACCCAAATCTCCCCTGTAAACTAGCATAATTAGTGAGAGCACCCCTCTTATTTTCGAAATTATAAAAAACTCCCCTTAAGTTTTCATTTCATTACCAAAACCTCCCCTGATCTTTTCATTTCATTATATTCATGAAGAAAAATACCCCCCTGGACACTGTTCACCGAGGGGGGTGTTTTTGTGCATGGATGTTATGAAATTAAATCTTCAGGGGAGGTTTTGGTAATGAAATGAAAACTTTAGGGGAAGTTTTTGTAATTTCGAAAATAAGAGGGATGCTGTCAGTAATTTAGCAAAGTTAGAGGGGAGGTCCCGGTAAATGGCCCTAAATTTGCAAATATAATTTATTAACATAGCAATTTGAAGAACGATCATTATTACATTGCTCCTTTAGCAATCAAATATTTTGGTTGCTAAGATTATGACTTTGTTTGGAGCGGTGGAGGCGGTCGTGAACGTTGAGATCATGAACCGTCATTCGTGAACGTCCGATCTCGCATAAAAAAATTCATGCATTTTGATTGTGCTCAAGGCTAGCTTATTTCCCTTGTAGCGGTAAGCCGGTAATCATAACCTGTCTTGTCATAATGGTGCTCAAGACTAGTCCACCTTCTACTTTACTAATAACTTCTTTGGAATATCTGAAAGAAACACTATTGTCATCTTCAACATGATATAACGCAACATCTTTTTACTTAACTCTTGTAATCTTTCTTATTTTGCTAGTGCCTCCTTTTTAAACCATAAGAATACACGAGTTCAAAGCCAATGAATTTTGACTGCGTGTTTTTTCAAATTTCTTGAACGGTTTGGGCCCCCGTTGTTGAATTCTCATTTTTTATAGTAGGAGCACATGTCCACACATTTTTTTGAGTTCATTTTAAAACGAAGTTCTCATACTTCGAGGTGGAAAACTTTCATATGCTTTTATGGGTGTTGACGAATGATGATGTCAATGAGGTCAGTCTAATATTTAAATACTGATGATAACACTTTACACTTTTATTACAACTCATACTTTGTAGTAAAGAAGTTATCTTAAATATTTTTATTGCAACCAACATGTTTCTTTCTTAGATTTATTTACTTCATCACACAAACATTTAACACGTGAGCAAAATTTCATTTGTTCTGAAAGTTGATTAAAAATTGAGCTCAAATGCCTCTAAATAGATTAGCTGGAATAAGAAAAAAAGATTTTGTCACCCAATTGTGATATCTCTACATGTGCAAACTTTGGTATAAACATTAATCATAAAAAAATTGTCTTTTGATTAGGCCCCCCTAGTCAAACTTCCTAGATCTGCCTCTATCGGTGGTACTAATCTACAGTTGCGATCCATCTGGCTCTCAAGGCTGGGTACTATTCTCGCTCGACCCTGCACACATATGGCATTGTTGTGGTTATCAACATGTGCGGAAGTTTTAACAAAAAATTGTGTCGCCGCTAAAATTAGGTCAAGGATGCAAGAAAAATCATGGCTGTATTTGACCTTCAACAAGGAGTGGAGAAGTGCGGGTAAACAAGATATGCAACGACTAGTTCCCAGAGACCCAAATGATTTACCCTTGATTTTCTGATGATATTTCATCGTCACAACACAAAAAATCTCCAACTCTCAAGCATTGGAATTTTGTTTTGATAGGAGTAACGCAGCGTGATTAATCATGAGCGTACAAGTCTGACCCTCCGTTGTCATGCTTGATCAAAAATACGTCAAGATTTTCGATACCGGCAAATCCGGTGCTGCATGTCCGCCGTAATATCACAGATCCTAAGCCTGAAATTAATCTCGCACGAATCAGAGTATAGTACGTACCCGTATCAGAAAATTGCTCCAAACATTGGGGACGTCTTCTACGCAATGGCAAATCATGCCTTAGCGATCCATAAACTATGGAGATACATTTTTTCCAGTAGCCGTAAAGAAAAAAATATAGTCCACAAATTTTTTTTAATTCAATTTTGCTCATTTTCCCGGAAAATTAATGATTGGAGATAAATTAAAATCCTTAAATTATTGATATTTGTCTTTAAATTGGACACCAAACAGGCATTGTGTTTTAGTCTTGCCCCTAGGATCCTGCCACGTATCTTGATATTTGTCTGGACACCAAACAGGCATTTTTTTTGTAGAAAAGAAACGAATATATTTGGAGAAAATGTCATTCCTGCCGACTGAATAACTTTCCCATTTGTTGGGAGATGCTTTTGAAAAGAATAGTGCATAATGCATATAATGTCAGTGAAATTTATAAGATAAAATATACGAAGCTTTTGTTTTTTAATGAATGTTTGTAACTCTAAAATTTTAAGCTTAAATTTAAATGATAATAACTTTTATTTAAAAATTAATAAGTAAAATTATTTTATCATGAAATCTTATGTTTACACCTCATTAAACTGCGAGTTTATAAAATTTAATTAAATTCTCTTTTAAATCATAAATCATTGACAAAGCATCATGTTTCAGGCTATTTTTAAGTGGTAAAAAAAAATTAATGGAGTCAAAGATACTTTACCCTAAAATTAAAGGTTAATCACTTAATTCTTTTTTTCTCATTCTCTCTCCATTTCTCTCCTTTGGCCCAAGCTCATGAGCTCACTTCCTCCACTAGTCATATTCCATTGTTCCTCGCTTCTTAGGGTCTGTTTTGCATGACGGCGATAATCGTGAACGCAGTGAGCATGAACTGTAGGTTGTGAAGGGCCCGCCTCACCCAAAGGAACTCCATCCATTTTTATGTTTAAAATTAGTTTTTTTTCTTGGTGGCGATAATCCAAGCTGCGTGTTGGGAATCTGGATAGTGTAGTATCTACTCTTACCTTGTGGGAGCTCTCTCGAGTGACATCTTGCTCTTTTGCACACACTCAGCATGGAGGCAATCAAGTGGCCCATGTCTTGGCAGCTTGCCTTTCTTTGATTCCCTGTGTATCCTCCCGAATGACATAATGAATCTCATCCACAAGGAATCCACAAATATGTAAATGATTTATCTGTTTGCGGCCTTAAAAAAATAACCGTCGTCATGCCAAATACACTTTATGACAATGACGTTTTTGTCCAAACTCACTAAACCAAACATGCAGCGCCAAATAGACCCTTAGCTTATGAATCATAGATGAGCTCTTTTTTCTTGATTTGTTTAATTAATCCTTAATTGCTACTTTTCTTGGAAGGATGTGGCTAGTCCCAAAACTTCATGATCATATAAAAATTATAATTAAATTTTAAAAATAATAATATCTATTCTAAAATCTATAAAGGTCTGTTTATTTGCACGAAATTGAAATTCGATATTGAAATTAAAAATTGAAAATGATTCAGCGTAAATGATTCAGCGTTCGTCTAATAAAAAATATTGTTTAATATTGTGTAATTGATCAATTCTTTTGTTCATTTATTAAATAAAATTCAATAAATAAAAATTGAAAAATAGTATGAAAAATTTAATATAAACAAATATGCGTTATGACCGCGACTTTTTCGCTTGGGAAAGATTTTTTAATCAGCCGCGAGTTTTTTCGCCCGAACGTGATTTTTTCGCCCGGTAGAGATTTTTTTGCCTGACCGCGATTTTTTCTCACAGGCGCGATTTTTTCACGTGGCCGCCCCGACGAAAAAAGTGCACCTCAGCGGAAAACATGCTCACGGGCGAAAAACGCGCGCCTGTGCGACAACACGCGCTCCCGAACGAAAAAAATCACGTGCTTAGCTTCAGAATGTGTCTCGGCCGGAATTGTCCAATTCTTATATAGATTGAAAAGAATTATATTTAGTTCAAAATGAATTACACGGAATTCATTAAAATTCAAATTCCAACGTCAAACGTGCAAACGAACGACGGAATAAGAATTAGACCTTCAATTCCAATTCCTGTAGCTCAATTCTGTGCAAACCCTAACAGTAAAATATTATTACTAACAGCTCTTTGCTTTTAAAGTGATCAGAAAAGTATCATCATCATTTGCTCAACCTGATGTAGTCCCTGATCCATCATCCTGAGCAATGCTACTAGCACCTCAATTCCCGCTATCACAGTCTACAAAATCATATACGCAGCAGACTGTATCGGCGCGCAAAACATATGGAAATGAAATATAAAAAGAGGAGGCTGCCGCCTCGAGAAAGATGAGGATCTGGCTCCATTGGCATGCAATTTATGATCAGCACCTGATCAAATCTTACCAATTAAGGATTGGAAAGGCGCACTTCGACTTTGTGCCCATATAGTTGCTCCTGAAGAGAGATGAACCCGATTCTGGAAGCAAGGGAGGGGGAAGACCTGGCCAATTATTTGATAGAGGAACCTTCCGAGGAATACCGGCAAGTGCAGCACCAGTCGAGAGGCTAGTGTTTCAAGAAGTTTGTGGAATAGCAGTTAATCCTGGAGCTTGGCAGATTCGCCTTCGAAGAAGGCGGACGAATAGCAGCAAGTCCAGCATAACCAGGCAAACAAGAACGATGACACTGTCTTTGTAAAGATACTCGAGGAAATGGCTCGCTAGGGATGAAGGAGAACGGCCCCGCTCCACTTCAAGGAACCGCAAGGGGATGATATCGTCCAGCCGGCTTTGGATAGGAGCAATGATAAAGAAATTAGTAGGAGAAAAAACTGGGGGTTTTGCGAGTTTTTTGTATGCTGTACTAATAGCATTGCTCTATTTAATTAAATCAAAAAACAAATTCTTCTATTTGCAAGCCATTGATTCATATTGAGAAACAACATGTGGAGAATTCTGGCGGTGTCATATGATAGTGGGGCAGTGCATGGAACTGGGCTCCTGCGGTGATCATGGCACGGGGTATCCTCACGCCATCACACGTACCTGTGGAGGGATTTAGTTTCACACCGCTTGCCCGTAAAAGTACCCGAGCTTCTTAAGATTGGAACCACTACTCGCTCGGCTCCACCTCGGAGTTTCGGAAGTGAAGCTCCCACACTTTAACACAACATTAACCTCTTCCCTCAACCCCCGCAATCAACCTCCACCCCACCTCGTGGCCAGCTCCACTTGGCAACCAATCCCAAGAAATGCATGCCCCTCCCCCCATCCACCACATAACCCCCCCTCGACATGGTCCCCAAACAACACCGCATGCCACCAACTACTTACTCAACTACTTACTCAGCAACCATTTTGCACTCCATCCACCACCACTTACTCAGCAAACGTCTGCCATCAAGGCATCAACTACTCCCTTTCACACCCACATCCATCGCAGCCCCGCCTTTCCCAATGGTCTACCAGGTTTCCAGTCCCTGTGCCACAAACCATCTTCTCCTCAACAGCATCCTAAATAGAGCCCACAACTAGCTCTATGATAAAATTACTCTTGCTTCCTGCTGTCAAGACAGCAGCAAGAGCCTTGTAGTGCTCCAGAAGAAGCTCAAGGTCGGAGTCAAACAGAGAACAAATCATTTCATTGCATCTCAGCCATCTCTTAGGTGACTAAAACATTGGGTCAACTTCACCAATGTGGGAGGCCCCAACGAATAAAACGTTTTAATAAGTACATTGGTTACAATGATTTTAAGAACATAAAATAATTATTTGTGGATGCAAAATATAAGTCAATAATTTATCATATTTCAAAGGATCTTATTGCCAAAATAAGCCTGATGTTTGGCTTCTTATGCCTAAAATGGCATCTGAAATAATAATTTAATAAAAAACGGTGCACATCCTCTGCATAGTTGTATCACACAACTAACACCATCCCAGCCTTGTGATGAATCTTGGGCGGTTGAGATCTATTTCAGTAAAATGACAATGAGTTGACTACAAAAAAAAGAGAGAAATGTATTGCAGGATTGGAAAGAGATTAACTGAACCTCTCAAGAGGGCAAGAGAGTCATCATTGAGCAATAATCTAAAATAAATGATGCAAGCTGACTGAAATAAGAGCAGAAAATGAACAAGAATCGAAGTTGAGCCGAATGCATCAACAATCAAATTCCTACTTTAAGGCTCCGTTTGACACGGTGATAGCGGTTGTGAACGTGATGGTTATGAACTGTCATTCATGAACATCCGACCTTTTTGTTGTAGTGGTCATAACCTTTGTGATGTCAAACATACATTTTATGACGGTGGCGTTTTTGTTCAAACTCACCAGAGCAAAAATGTCCCGCCAAACCTAGCCTAAATTTGTTTTTTTAACAAAGGATTGCGTGGCCATCCTATAATCTATTATTAACCCCCCCCCCCCCCCCCCCCCCCCCCAAAAAAAAATACTTGTTTTCATTCACTCAGTACAAATGAACTGGAATGCGGTAATAATGATGCTTGAATAAGTCTAGAAATCATAGTAAAGAGATATAATATTAAAACAGATGCATTATTTAAGGACTATTTTAATTATTTCAACTTCAAATATATACAAACTTGACTGGTTACAATATAAAAATCTTTCTTCTTGATGCTCAATGCATCTTGCCGGCCTGCCTGCCTCTTATTTAGCTCCCTCTCTCTCTCTAAACTAAATTTCTCCCTCTCTCCCCCTCCCTCTCCCTCTATTTCTCTATCTTTGCCCACTAACACCTCAACCAATTTGCAGAGAAGTGGCAATGAATGACCTTCTCAAGGTAAGGCTAGCATTAATTTCCCGTGTGTTCCCAAAACGCTAGATTAACCGCAGCTGTGGATGCGACAGGGAGTTCTGTTATGCTAGAATGATCATGGATTTTAACATACAAAATAACATAAGATGAATAACATATTTGGATCAAATAGAATAGGGAGTAGCTTTTCCTTGTTCTAATGCTTCACCAATTTGATGGATCCGCAGGATTCCTCCGCGCCTGACAAACAAAGGTCTCCGAGGGAGATCGACATCGAATTGGGGATTCCAACCATAAGCATCGGCTCTGATTATGTCATGGAAGATTTTTTCAAGCAGGTAGTGCTATTTAAAAACGCCAGGTGCTGCTTTTCATGCATTTTTGAAGGAAAGTTATAAATGATCAATAGGTCTCATTTGAGCAACTTTTGTCCACAAATCATCCGCATAACACTGGCATATATATATATATATATATATATATATATATATATATATATATATATATATATATATATATATATATATATATATATATATATATATATATATATATATATATATATATATATATATATATATAGAGAGAGAGAGAGAGAGAGAGAGAGAGGTTCCTTATCAAATTTGGGTACACTTCTCCAACATAGTTTGTGGGATAACACTGTCTTCAATAGACCACATAGTCTTTTTGCTGGGGAACTCAAAAACCTCGCAGGAGCCTTTTCCGCCTAGAGGCCCAAGTACCCACTGAGTCTTTATACTAAGTTTTCCGCCGAGAGGCTCCCACTTTTTGCTAACAAACTCAAAAACCACCCTGAGATTTTTTGCTTGAAGATTCAAAAACCACCCCAGATCTTCTGAATGGAGATAATGTAACCTTTTACAAATGGTGTAAGTTTAGCAAAAAGAAAATATCACCAAGGAGAGGTGACACTTCTTGCTAAGTTTCAAGAAGATGAGAAACACAATTTACAGATCTAAGGTTTCAACCGACAGAGAGAATACAAGAGAAAAGTCAAGAGAACTTGCAATGTCTCTCGTAAAGAGAACATTTACAGTCCTCTTTTTCCAAGATCCAGAAAGGAAGGGTTGCGGAAAGATGGTGCCTTCCTTTATCTAGTTTTTTTCTAACCTTTTTGCACATTTCTTCTTCGGTGACTTTCTTTTCAGCTCAGCAACAACTTTTTTGAATCCTGAAAAATTCTTCATACAACGAATATAATTAGATGCTCTTTCTTTAAACGTCAAATACAATTTGACATGCGGCTCCAGAATTTTTCCTTCAATAAGAGTTGATGGAGGGATGGCACGGTCAGAGATTGGCGGTCGCAAATTCTTGTCCTTCAGAAGAATGAACTTCCTTTTATGAGCTTTGATAAAGGGAGGGCTCGGTCAGCGCTCGATCGGCGAACGGCGATTGCTGAGCGCTCGGTCGGTGAACGACGATTGCTGAGCGCTCGGTCGGCGAACGACGATCGCAAATCCTTGTTTTGTTAGTTGTAAGGAGGGTTCTGAGACCGCTTGTAAAATGAGTCAGTGGTCAGTGTTTGGGTCTTCAGTCGGTGAACGCTAGGTCGATGATCAGATAGTCGGTCGGCGCTTGCCGATCGGCTATGGATTTACCCAATTTTTCACAGATCTTCACAGCTTTCTAGTGACTTCTTCTAAATGGTTTCCTTCTGACTTCTTCTGAATAGCTTTCCAACTTATCTAAGTTGTATTATCATCAATTATAAATGGTTTTGTTCCATCAAATCAAAAGAAATTTTTTCCAATAATATATATGTATACATATATGTGCATATGTGTATGTGTATTTTTGATGAGGGTGATTTTATATTTATGGTAAAACACAAATACATGGAGAGCAGAAAGCTTCTCAACAAAATCAAATCTGACGGCTGAGAAGAAACAACAAAACAGCTCTAGTATAAGATAACACATAATTCCTAAAAAATCTTTGGACACACTACTTAAAGGTCTCAAAAATTCTCCTCATCCTGGATTTGATTCTAAAAGGTCGTGGAATATCTTTTTTCTTGTAAACTTGTTTGGTCCTTTGTTTTTACTCTTCAGCGTAGTCCATTTATCTTCTAGATCTACATCATACATCCCCAGACAAACATCATTAACAGTATTGATTTCAGATTACACCTTTATGTGTGAAATTAATGTATCCTTATTATGGACATTCTTTTTATTGTGGACGAGACCAAATCAAGTATAACATCGAAGTCGAGTTCAGATCTATCAGGCACACTAAACCCTAACCCCAACCCCCCACAATCAGACTCGACAACAACGTCATATATATTTGTATTAACAATGGTAAATTTATTGGATGGTACACACACAAACATATAATAAAATTGTATCTTAATACATTAACATCTAGATAATACCGAATCAAACATCCCCGAAGGCCGTATAATTATTTTTCCAACTCATCCTACAATATTGTGCGTACTTTCTACATTGTATTAGGTGAAAGAGGTTGATGATTGTATGGAGAAGCTTACAAAGAGTCTAATGAAGCTTCAGGTATAATTTAAACATAGCTTATGCTTATAGAACATTTGATTAAATGTTGCCTAAATAACTGATTACCCTGCATACAATAAGTATAATTAAACATAAATCACATGAATTAATTCTAAATTGTTTCCAGGAAGCCAATGAGGAGACCAAGTCTGTCACCAAGGCCCCTGCAATGAGAGGTAAATTAAGCTTAATGTTCTTTGGTCTCAGTAAAAGAAGTATGGACAGATTTTTTTAAACAAGAATTAGGCCGGTGATGTCATGTGGAATGAGTGTTAAGCAATAAAATAGACTGATGATTTTTCCGGGTATAACAAAGTGTAGAAAATGCACCTGCTGGACATGTTGAAATGTCTTGAATTTTAATCTATTATAAGGTCACGTCTCTTTGAAATAAATTATTAGGATTTTTGTTGTCACATGTGGACAGTTGTATTTTGGGAACTTTATATTCAAAGGTACTTTGGGAAACTCACTTGTATTACAGTGTAATATGCAAATTCCAAGAACTAAAAGATTTATGGCGTGCTAAATTTATGTGCCTCATATTACTTTTTATCTCTGTAACCCTAATCTTTCATTCTCACATTTATCGCCTATGACATCCCTTTTCAGATAAACCACATAATTTCTTGAGTTATGTGATTATTTGTTTCTTCTTCTTTTGTTCAATTATCCCTAGAAGACAACTAGATAACATTTTTTGTCAAAGGATTAGAAATGAGAGTTTATCTTAACTAATATAACATGGATAAAAATCATGCAAATTAATTTACTACAAATAAGTTATACACGACAAACAACACACGTCGGAATGAATGTAAAATGATAATTCATTAAATCAACCCCATGCTGTTGGGAGAAGTACAATGATGATGAAGAATTATTGATTGATACTGAATTTGGATTGGTTCCAGCTATCAGGAAACGAATGCACAAAGAGATGGATGAAGTAGGGAAAATCGCACGTGCCATCAAAATTAAGTTAGAAGAAATTGATCAAGATGTAAGCTATACCCTAATAATAAATGAAAACTTCCTTGTTATTGTACAATGCAAGCGGTCAATGTTAATTCAGTAAGATGTTTCAGAATTTAGCAAACCGGAAGAAACCAGGCTGTGGAAAGGGAACAGCTGTTGACCGGTCGAGAATGTCCATGACAGTGTAAGATTCCATTTTATTTTTAGTTTTTTCATTTTGATGTCTTATTTTATAGATTTGATCACTATTAAATTTGATTAACTTCAGTTCCTTGAAGAAAAAGTTGAAGGATAACCTGAATGACTTTCAGGTACTTCATTTTCTTCTCTAGTTATCATTATTGTAGTCGGAGATGACTAAATTAGTTCTCTAACTATGTAAAATATATTTACTTCAGTTTGTCTTATCATGAAAGAGCAAATAGAAACAGGACTCGGGCACATCGCAAGGCAGAAGTGGCCTTTCATCGCCCAATAGAATGCTTGTTTGCCACAAGCACAATTTATCAAAGGCCGCACATGTCATGGCATAAATTGTAATGACATGATAATATCTGAGATATTGTGCATTTTAGTTTACTTCAACCTATATTAAGGTAAATCACACGATTTATCATTTTTCTGAACCTATGAGTGCTTCCCAAGAAGGTCACCCGTCCTAGAAATATTTCCACTGAAAGCACATTTAAATATGAAGTTCCTAACAGAATTCCACAATTTTATCTAAAAAACCGCTCTTGATATTTGATGGTTCAAATTATTACATCAACTTAACAAAATTTTCATTAATTCCGATGTAAGATTTAGTTCATCCATGTACTTTCTTTCATCTAAAAATTTGCCATCCTACAACCATGTCATAAATTGCTTGTCCAGAATTATTACCCCAAAGGCACTCTTCACCCTCATTCCGTCACCCTCACTGAATTTGAGTTGCTACATTAATTACCCTCATGACACATGAGACTGGATAAAATTAGTAATGAAAGTGCCAGGGATAAGACAGGAGTAGCACCAATTGCATAGAAGATGCGAGAAGCTCGACTAAGATGGTTTGGACACGTACAAAGGAGACCATTAGAGACGCCTGTTAGGCGTTGTGAGAATATAGTCACTAGGCATGTTAAACGAGGGAGGGGTAGATCAATCAAGACTTGGAATGAAACTACAAGGAAAAACATGATGTACTTAGGCATTAGTGAGATTATGACAAAAGATAGGGCACAATGGCGACAAAGGATCCATATAGCCGACCCCATTATAGTGGGATAAAGGCTTGAGTGTTGTTGTTGACCCAGTAAAATGTTTGTTTGTGCCAAGCCCAGTGAAAATTTAACCTAGAGTCAACAGAGGCATTGAAATGGTCATGTTCAAAGTCAACAGAGGGATTGAAATGGTCATATTCAGTTAAGCTTAGGATCACATTAGATAAAAAAACATGTCAATATCAGTGCATCATAGGCGATCAGGAGACTATTTCTTTTACTCAATGAAATATACAAATTTCTACGTTACTGTACAAAAACATGGCAATATCAGTACATCATAAGTGATCAGGGGACTATTTTTTTTACTCAATGAAATCTTCTTTACTGTTATAATACATGCCCACTGAACTTTCAGAAACTGAGAAAAACTATACAAGATGAATACAGGGAAGTGGTGGAGAGAAGGGTCTTTACAGGTAAAAATCTCAAATTCCATTGAAGTGTTCTTTTCATGCCTATGTATCATTAAGAGTATAAAATCTTAATTTTCTATCTTATATTGGGAGTATCTAACAATTATTTACTCTGTCACACTGAGCAGTAACTGGGACCATGCCAACTGAGGAGGTGAGCTCCACAATTAGCAAAAAAATCCATTAATTCTAAATCTACACTGTAATTTCTAAGGTCTTGAACTGAGTTTTTTAACTGTGAAAAAACATAACAGACGATAGACCAACTTATTGAGACCGGTGATAGCGAGCAAATATTTCAGAAGGCTATTAATGAAATGGGTCGCGGACAGGTTTCTACAAACCTGTGACCTGATGTTTAATATCTTTGATATTTCTTGGACTTGATGTCTTGACAGGTGGAAGATGGTTTCAGGTAATCGAGGCACTGGAGGAGATTCAGGAAAGGCATGATGCTGTCAGTGAAATCGAGAAGAAACTGCTTGAGCTACAGAAGGTGCTGTCTGGTTTAAGCTGTTTGGGATAAAAACATATATATATATATATATATATATACACACACACACATACATATACATACATATATATATATACATATACATACATATATATACATATACATACATATATATATATATGTATGTATATGTACATGTATGTATATAGATATATATATTTATATACATACATGTACATATACATACATATATATATACGAGTGTCCGACACGGGGCTCCGTCCCTATGGCTACGCGCCACAGTACCCGTTCCGCGACGGCGGGCTTCGCCCGCACCCGGCTAGCTTTGCCAACCCTCGACGGGTCGTTGCGGGCTGCGCACGCATCAGTACGAGTGTCTGACACGGGGTTGCTAATGTTAAAATCTTTAAGAAATACAATATCATTAGGGCTCATTTACGCACACTTAGACCCATCCTGCATCAAGCAGAGAATATTAGGAAAGGGTTGAGAAATGTTAGAGAACATTTACCGGCAAAGAACACTGAAATGTTAGAAATATTAGAGAATAATGTGTTTACTGAGGATGTTTTTCACAGACAAAAAACGGATTGCAGTCAAGCCATGAAATTGCACTTGTTAGACTGCGAAATCCCAGAGATGTTCTAATTTCTTTAACATAATTTGATAGCCGCGAAAAATTCATATCGTGATTACACATCTTTACACACATATTTGGACAAACCAAATAGCTTGGATAAGCTCTTTATGAGAGCACAAAATGCAGAATACCCCCAAAGTTATAAATCTGATAACATCAAGCAACATAAATACAACTACAATGTCAATAAGTACCATCAAAATACTAACTTGAAAATCTAAAATCAGAGCATTACAAAAGTATATCCAAACCCTACCACTGTAAGTTGCGCTTAGTGTCCATGGGAGATCTTGTTTTCATGAAGGAGGAAAGGAGAAATCAGCAAATTACATGATGTAACGTACTAAATGAAAGAAAAAATTTAAATTAATGTACATGTTCATTGTTAAGCATTACCTCCTTATCATATCGTAAACAAATTGTCACTCTTTTTTGGCGCTCAAGCCTCTTGGCACTGCCGGTATAAGTAGCCTAAAACTTTTAACTTTAGTACGCGGAAGATCAGACCACCTGGTTGGACTCGTGGGGAAAATTTCATCGTAGTGGAGCTGGTATATTCAAACTCCTTTCAACCATGTTTAGCTGGGCTCGAAGGGCGTCCTCCCGCAGATGACGAAGTTCGCGTCTCCGCATGTTACGTGTTTCTCGTTGTTCGGCAGTTGACATCTTTCACTCTATGCTAGAAGGAGTCAAAAGCTGCAAAACAACCGAGGGCATTGGGGGTCCGTCGCGAAAGAAGAAGCAGATGACTTTGGGGGAAACGGAGAGCAATACTGCTCACAGCTTCGGGTAGGCATGGGTTCTGTCTTCAACCACCTTGATTGATTGACATAGCTATTTGCGGCAATTAAAGGCATGAAATTAAAATTCACTTTTTTTTCTTACCTGTACTTTAGATGAAGTATGAAGTCAAACTATTACTGGGAATGTTTAGGGCCTTAAATTAAAGTTCAATTTTCGTCTAACCTCTACTTTAGATGAAGTAGAAGCTCATCGAATGTAATTTAAATGGAGTTGTTTCTTAAATGAACATGTCAATTTTTTTTTTGAGGAATGTGTGTAGATGAAGAAAACTGAAAGTGCGGCGAAGGAAATAAAAAAAGTCTAAAATTAACAGATGTGGCCTTGGTGAACATCAAACAATATTTACCAACACAACAAAGAAATCTATTCAGCAACGGATTTCACATTGGAGGAAATCTATTCAGAATCTATTCAGAATGAAATCGATTCACAAAGAAATCTACTCAGAATGAAGGAGGCATTGATATTCAAATTGAAGACCTGGAATGATAAGAGAAAGAATTACTAACATAGAAATCAAATCACGATGGAGGAAATCAGTGCAATAACTGTACTTTTTACACACGGTTCTTGAGACGGGATGCACTTGCGATGTTTATCGATTGAGTGAGGGTACCAATACACTCATAGAAATACTGACCAATACAGAGTACCAACATATACGAAGCTCCCAACCATCATATTAAGAGGCCAAGCGCAACAGTACCAACATATTAAACAGGAATTATAGAGTTTAAATGCTCCAAACCATCATTACCCAACTAACATTCCCAAAAAAGCAAACTGAAGTTCTGTACAAAAATATTGAAGTGCAGGCAAACATATTCACCTCAGTAAACATTCAAAAAATGAATTTGAATTTAAACAGAGAAAGCTAAAAATATTGAAGTGCAGGCTAAGGGTTACCTGCGAAGATGGACGGAATTTCCAAGATGGATGAAGTGCAGGCAGCCGCCTGAAATTAAACAGAGAAAGCTAAAAAGATGATGCTTGAATTTCCAGGAGGAAGAAAGCAAATACCATCATGCGAGATGAAACAGAGAAAGCTAAAAAATGAATTTGCAGGAGGCGGCTTTGATAGCAAACACTTGCTTGAGCGATCTTGAAATTAAAAAGAAAAAGCAGACACTTGCTTGAGCAGACACTAAATAAACACTTGCTTGAGCAGACACTAAATAAACACTTGCTTGAGCAGACACTAAATAAACACTTGCTTGAGCAGACACTAAATAAACACTTGCTTGAGCAGACACTAAATAAACACTTGCTTGAGCAGGAGAACGGAATTAAACAGAAAAAGCAAACACTAGGAACTAAAAAGAAAGAAGATAGAGGCGTGGTGAACAAACCGTGGGAGAATGCGTGGTGAACAAACTGAGGAGGTGAGCGATCTTGCTTGAAGCAGCGAGTGGAGTAAAGTGCAGAGGTGAAGAGCAGGCGGGGAACAAACAGAGCTTAAGAGCGAAAGAAGGGAAGCTATGGAGTAAGAAGAAGGGTTACCTGCAAAGGCCGGCCGCGGAAGATTGTCGTGGAAGAGGAAAGTCGTCGTCGGACGAAGCCCTGAACTCGCGCGAGATGACGGAAAAGCAAACACAACGGCGGGATGACCTAGCGGCGGGAGGGTTAGAGGCGTGGGATTGACACGGCGGCGGGAGGATTATAGGCGCGGGATTGTGTGGGCTACTGCCGGCCGCGATGTTGATGGGGCACGACGATTGCGAAATAAAGCTGATAGGGGGTGTGCAGGCAGGCGGCAGTACAGTGTGGCAAGTTGAATTTTATTGTTTTGGAATCCGGTTTTGGCCTCATTCTAATTCAAATCTTAGTGGGATGAATGACCGAGATTTATAACTCGGGTTATATTCAATGGTTGCGATCAAATGTGCAATCCTCATGATTTTTTGAAAGTACTTCTTTATAAAATATAAAGATATATATATGTATGTATATGTATGTATATATATATATGAGTGACAGGCACGGGCATCCGACCCTCGTGCCCCGCGCGACAGTACCCAGTCGTGGCAGCGGGCTACGCCCGCCCCCGGCGGGATTCGCACCTATGTAATATAATATAATATAAATATATATATATATAATATATTATAAATATATATAATATATTATAAATATATATATATTTATATAATATATATATTATATATTATAAATATATATTATATATTATATTATATATTATATATATATATAATATAATAATATTATATATTATTTATTACTAAATCCCCCCCTCCCCGTTTTTTGGCACAGCCCGCCCTCCCCCCCCCCCCTTTGCACTGCCGCCGCCGGCGGAGCCGTCGACGACAGTGGAAAGGGTGGGGGAGGGCGGGGCTCGGTGTAAAATCGGGAGGGGGGTTGCTGGTATGTGGATTGAGGAGAGAGAAATGTGAGTGATTTTTTGGGGGATATTTTATTTGCAGTCCGGATATGATCGATCGAACGGTTTAGATTCACCTGATGTCTCTTTTATCTTGCCATGGAACCCAAAGTGATACTTCTTTTTAATATTATATATATATATATATATCTGTATGTATGTATGTATATATATATATATATATATATATATATATATATATATATATATATATATATATATGTATATATATATATGTATGTATATATATAAACGGAAATATCTATCAGGAATGAATGCCATGAACATATAAAGTAATCATCTCTTTGAAAATTCCTCAGAAGACGGCACATCATGTGGAATCATATATCATGTCAACATTTATCATGTAATCATGCTTCTATAGTATCAAGATAGTACTCTGCTAGGGAGCGACAAGCAAAGGGGAACTGAAGTTAGAGGACATATATAAGTTGACAAACTCATTTTCAATTCAAAAGCTAAAGCACATTAGTGCGGATCTACCCAATAAGGGATTAAAGCTATGCTTTCACGAGTCTCAACAATCCTCCACTCATCTGAGAGCTCTCTACATAGGCCATTATCCTCCTAGAATGAAATTTTTTAATATCAACTTTGGTGGAATCTTCAGGGGTTTAATATCTTGCTCTTTGCAATAAGTATCAAAGAGACTAACATATTCTCCACCATTGTGGGAGCAAAATATTTCATATCATATAATTTAATTTTCTTTTCTAATTTTCAAAAAGCCCGTTAAAAGGATTTAAGATGTTAAATTTCAAACTTTAATGAAGTTATTTAAAAAATTAGCCATCTAGAATAAGAAATTGGATAACAAAATTTAGACATGATTGTATCCCAAAATCAATTATTTATCCTAAAATGCATCTATTCAAAACTTGTGCAAAAAAGGGAATCCCGGTGCACAAAGTATTCCCACGAAGCGAGGGTCCAAGGAAGGGTTCCTCCACAAGGGTGAAATATAGCCAAACCTTACCATGCATTTTTGCAAGAGGCTGCACATCTTATATGTAGTTTTTATGTTTTTATCTATTCAAACCTTGTGCAAATCTTAAAATAATTATTGAGTCAAAATCTTAAACAAATACATCATCAGTATCATGAGCCCTATTCCGACAATTTGGAGTAAACTTTATCAATCTTCATTCTACATTTTTCAATGAGTGCTTCATAAATGGAATATTATCTCTCTTCCTGATTGTTTCCTTTATGGTTATTAGGTGTTTTCAGACATGGCAGTTTTAGTTGAAGCACAAGGAGAATTGTTGGATAATATTGAAACACAGGTTTCCTTTTATTCTCTTTACAATGCTGAGTTTCACAAATAGCAAAATGCATTTTCATTTAAATTGATTGATTTTCATGAGTTAACCCATAAAAAAAATATTTATTTGCTTTAATTTAGAAGATATTTTTTAAACGAGTTTCTTAGTTTGTCAAATGATTATATGAAAATTAATTTCATTATGGACTTTAAACTCTACAAACCCCTATAAAATCATTTGAATTGATGATTTCATTTTTACATTAGAATGAGTAAAACTAAATCATTCATTTCTAAAGCATATTTTCTGTCTACTAGCAACCAAATGAGCTTTTAAATTTGACTTACACATCCATGTGTTTCTTCCTTTAACTCCAACTTGATCTAAATATCACAAGAGACCAGTTGGCCAACCACTTGGCTCTAAGATTGCTTGTCAATTGCTGCCAGACTCATGCCACCAAACCCATGGGTTTTTAGGATCCTCCGTTCAAGTCAACCATCATAGATAGCACAAGATACAAGTGGAAGAAAAACAACTCAAGAAAACTCATATTTTATGTATCTTCTTGATTTGGATGATGGCAACAAATCAGAGGCATCTTCGTCTTTTATGACTTCACGGACATTTTCCTCCAAATATACAACTCTCTAGAAGGTTCTACACACTAAAGCTAAGTATAAACTTGTACAACCATAGTAGCGTTATTTATACGTCTTTACAAAACTCCTACACTCCTACAGTCACAACGTCACTTTAGAAAGTTCTATACAGTGATATTTGATTTTTCTTTTTGCAAAAGTGTTGTTCTGAGAGCATTATATCCAGGAGGAACAAATCCATCAAGATTGTCATTAGCAGCAAATTTATGTGTTAGAAACCACGTGTTAGAAATCCATCAAGCTGCAGCTCAGCTGGGTTCCGCTTAGGAGCTTGATAAAGGAGGTCCAGGGATCAAGCCCTGGCCTCAACAACCTACCCGGGAATTTATTCCGTGTGATCTGGGTTCATGTACCCGACGAGGGTCCCACACGCGCCCAGGAGATTTGGTTGGGGATGATTCTTAAGCATTCGACTGCAGTCGGCCACGATGATCTGGACTTAGTCCCCGACGAGGGGCCCACACGTGGTTTCTAACAATATGAACTAACATAAGATGGATTTCTAGCTACATGAAATGGCAAACCACCAGAATAAAACATCCTAGCTATGTGACTCATTAACTCATCTCTAGCTTTATTTTGAAAAGCCATATCAATAGGTCCTCTTCTTTTTTTTCGTTTCTCCAACTAATTGAAAAGCTTGACTTGCATTATGAAACGATAATACCTTGGGAGCCGGTTTGCATTTTTCTTCTGATGTAGCAACCACTTTTTGAAGCTCTTTTAAATACTCTTGAGTTACTTTTGGACATACCCTAATACCATTCCCGGATATTTTTAGCAAGTGACTTTTTACTCTTGAATACGAGCCACTGAAATCTATCTCACAAAAATTGGATTTCCATTTTTTGTTTCTGCCACCAACTTCTCTACTATGGATAAAAGATACATAATCCCAAAGTGGTGCATTATCATCCCTACTTGCATCTTCAGAAATAAATCTACTTGTTGTTGAGGTAGAAGTTGAACGAGTGACACTAATAGAAGATTGTGATTGAGACATAATTGCTGTAATAAGAAAAAGATGAAAAAAATTGAAATGAACATTATTTAGTATTCACAAATTACTGAATAAGAATGAACTATAATACAGGAATGAACTAACACTCTAACAGACATGAACTATCACATTCACTAACAAATTAATTGAACTATAATACAGTATTCAGTATTCACAAACTAACAAGCACATTCACAAATTAATTTGAACTAACTAATTGAACTAACAGCACATTCATAAATTAATTTGAACTAATTAATTGAATTAACAGCACATTCACAAATTAATTTGAACTAACTAATTGAACTAACAGCACATTCACAAATTAATTTGAACTAACTAATTGAACTAACAGCACATTCACAAATTAATTTGAACTAACTAATTGAACTAACAACACGTTCACAAATTAATATGAACTAACTAATTGAACTAACAACACATTCACAAAATTAATTTGAACTAACTAATTGAACTAACAGCACATTAATAAGACCTGCCTGCGGAAGAGGATCGTCGAAGGTGCAGCGTGCGGGATCATCGAAGGAGCAGCGTGAGGGATCGTCGAAGGCGCGTGCGGGATCGTCGAAGGCCACAACGTACGGGATCAAAGAAGAAGAAGGCCGCAAAAAGGATCGTCGATGGCCGTCGCTGCGGGAAGAAATGCGGAACGCGGGATCAGCGAAGAAGGAAAAGGCGATGCGTTGCGGGAAGAAATTAAATGCGGAAACAAAACCCGACCGAAATCTAATAGCGCGTATCAGCGCGTACCATACGCGTACCCGTACCGGAAACGTACCCGGTATAGGTACGAGCCTAAATAAGAAGTATTCGTGCTTCGTGGGATAACATGCTTATAGATAAGTCATGAATTTGCAGTCAGTGACATTCTTCCTCACATGATACCCATATTGCATCCACAATATTAAATGATTTGATCTAGTTCCATATTTTCCAAATAACTTTCTTTGGCTCCCAACTCACATCACTCTTGGACTACCTGATGGGGATCGACGAGATGGCGGAGCACGAATTTTGAGCCCATTCGGGGTTGATTTGTCACCTTCCATATTTGGCATCCCTCGATGGATGTTCTGAGTCTGCGGTTGTGACTGGATAGTCGTTTCAATATTTTTCATGTATTGTTTTTTATTTTTAGTGATTTATTTAATGAGATCGGAAAACCATCGTGTACTTCCAAACATAGACATCCAAGATGGTTGTCTTAAGTCATGTTTTATTATAAAAAAAGGATAGAGGCAGCCGTCATAAGGGATTGCAGATTTTGGAGAGCTTCTTCCCGGAATTTGGCGGTCTTCGCGCGCGATGCCGACGCCTAGGTATTATCCCTTTTGTTTCCTTGTATTTTCTTTGTTAGCCACATATCTCCCTTACCGTTTCCTGCAAACAAAAATCAACCAAACAGCCATTATACACAGCAGTGTTGGAAACGTGTATGGGCTCGCGCGCAACTACACTCCACAGGCTAATTCCGCCTAACACCAAACAACCTGCGAGACCGCCCAACAAACCGCCTCTCGCTGCGGTTTGACACTCGGCGAGTAGCCCACTCTCCTACACGGCGAGCTCCACCAGGCGACCTGCGCAACTATCTCGCGAGCAGCGATTCAGCGAGCTCAATCCTGCTCTCACGCCGAGACCTCTCGGCGAGGTGGCTTCCCGCGCGAGTTGTGCGGCCACCCGCGAGTGCACCACTACCGCGGGCTGGCACAAGCGAGCTCACCCCCTAAACTGCGAGCTCCCCACCACTCGCGAGCTGAGCACTGTCGAGCTCACCACACAAACCGCTGCGCACAAGCCGCGCGAGTTGGTTGACTAACCGCCCGGACAAAAACACTCTAGCGCTGCAGCACTCCTTTCACTCTCTAGGACTGAAGTATGGGGGAAGAATGACTTCTATTCAACAACCACTTTAAAATGAAGTACAAAGAGCCTATTTATAGGCAAAGAAAAAAAAACTCTCCAACTACCCCACATAAAAGCAATCTCTCTCTCCTATTTAATACAACTTCTCAACTATCCCATTAAATACAACTCTCTTTCCAATATATTAAATAATCATAACTAAAATAAAATATTATAACTCCAAAAGTGGGCCCGGTCAACATGTCAATCTCAACAAAACTCCCCCTCAAACTTGGCAGCACATGCCGAGTTTGCCTTTAAGCTTTAGGAACGTCTCCAGCTTCAATGCTTTTGTAAAGATGTCTGCGACCTGTTCTCCGGTAGGGCAATAAACAACTTCCACCGCCTTTAGCTCCACCTGCTCGCGGAGGAAGTGGTACCTCGTCTCGATGTGCTTGCTGCGCCCGTGAAGCACTGGATTCTTTGCACGCTGAATGGCTGACATGTTGTCCACAAACATGGTCACAGACCCATCCACTGCATGATGCAACTCCTGCAGGAGATTCCTTAGCCAAATATCCTGGCAGGTACAGGCCGCCGCAGCGATATACTCTGCCTCACAAGATGATAGGGCGATCGTCGACTGCTTCTTCGAACTCCATGAGAACACTCCGGTTCCCATATTGAAAGCGTACCCGGAAGTGCTCTTCCGGTCATTGACATCTCCACCGTAATCACTATCTGAGTAACCTACCAGCGTCAATTCCTCTCCAGTTGAGTACTTCAGCCCATGGCCTCTTGTCTCGTTGATGTACCTCAGGATCCTCTTCGCCGCTATGAAGTGATCTTCCTTTGGTTCCTCCATATATCTGCTTACCACCCCGACTGCATACATGATGTCCGGTCGGGTGAAGGTTAGGTAGCGTAGACTCCCCACCAAGCTTTTAAATAAAGTGGAGTCTACCGCTCCTTCCTTCGACTCCTTGCTCAACTTCTGGCCTGGGTCGGCAGGAGTAGAGATAGGCTTGCTGTTCTCCATCCTGAACTTCTTTAGGATCTCCTCTGCATACTTCTTTTGTGAGATGAATATCTCGTCTTCACTCTGTTTTACCTTCACTCCCAAAAAGTAGTTGAGCTCTCCCAGATCCGTCATCTCGAACTCCTTCTTCATCATTCTCTTGAACTCCTCGTACATCGAAAGGTTGTTGCCTGTAAAGATCATATCGTCCACATATAGACATACGATCATCATGTTGCCATTCTTCTCAACCTTCGTGTAGAGGGCATATTCATGAGGGTTCTTTTTGTAGCCATGCTTCGGCAGGTAAGCATCTATTCTCCCATTCCAGGCTCGAGCTCCTTGCTTCATCCCATACAAAGCCTTGTCCAGCTTGCATACTTTTCTCTCCTGCCCTTTCACCACATAACCTGGAGGCTGCTCGATGTACACATCTTCCTCCAGGTAGCCATTCAGTTAGGCAGACACCACATCCATTTGCATGATCTTCCATCCATGATGGGCAGCCAGAGCGATGATCAACCGGATAGTGTCTATCCGCGCCACTGGGGCGAAGACTTCATCATAATCCACCCCTTGGACTTGCCGGTAGCCCTTTACGACTAGCCGTGCTTTGTGCTTCTCCACGCCCCCATCTTTGTTCTTCTTCACCTTATAGACCCATTTCACCCAGAGGGGTTTTTGGCCTGCAGGTGGATCCACTAGCTTCCAGGTGTCATTCTTCTTGATGGAGGCGATCTCCACATCCATCGCCTTTCTCCAAGTTTTTTCTTGGACGGCCTCTTCGTAGGAGCACGGCTCAACATCTGCAAACAAACAGTATAAAGAAAAATTGTTATGAGTTGGAGTCGTCTCTTCATAGATCTCCTCCAGCCTCCTTGTCCGAGGTTGAGGACAATCATCCTTGGTTCCACTAGTGCTTGCTTCACCAGATCTTCCTCTGCTCGTACTTGCTCCGCTTGAGTAAGGGGTGAGAGCTCCCCCTGACTCCCTGCTTGGTGGTGATGGTGGCTCAGCCCCACCCATCTCAGTTTCATCTCCCTGACCACCTTCTTCTTCATCTTCATCGAAGAACATCCCCTTGATGCCTCTCGTTGCTTCATCCCAGCTCCAGCTACTTCCTTCTTCAAACACCACATCCCGTGAGATGATGGCCTTCTCCGTCACCGGGTTATACAACTTGTAAGTCTTGCTCGCAGGAGCGTAGCCTACAAAGATACACTTCTCGCTCCGATCATCCAACTTCTTCCTCCTCTGGTCCGGGACGTGGGCATAAGCCACACACCCGAAAACCCGTAAGTGCTTCACACTGGGCTTCCACCCACTCCAAGCTTCGAATGGAGTCTTGAACTTCACACTCTTTGTTGGACAACGGTTCAGCACGTACACTGCCACTTGCACCGCTTCCGCCCAGAACTTCTTCGGCAAACCCTTGCCCTTCACCATACTCTTCGTCATGTTCATGATGGTGAGGTTCTTCCTCTCTGCCACGCCATTCTGCTGAGGCGAGTATGCCGTCGTCAGCTGATGAGAGATCCCCCATTGCTTACAGTACTTGTCAAACAGCCTAGAGGTGTACTCCCCACCCCTATCCGTTCTGAGCACCTTCAGCGGTTGACTACTCTTCTTCTCAGCCATCGCCTGTAACTCCTTGAACTTGTCAAGTGCCTCAGCCTTCTCCCTTAGGAAATAAACCCAACACTTCCTGTTGAAGTCGTCAGTGAAGGTAATGTAGTACTTGCTTCCCCCATTGCTTACAGTACTCGTCAAACGGACCAGCGATGTCCGAGTGAACTAACTCCAACGGCCTTGTTGCTCTCCGGGACTTGTCACCCTCAAAAGTTTCTCTCCTCTGCTTCCCCTTCGTGCATGCCTCACAGACCCTATGAGGAGGTGTGATCATAGGCAGCCCATCCACCATCTTGGACCCTGACAGCAGCTTCAGGCCTGTGAACCCCAGATGGCCCATCCGGTGGTGCCACAGCCAAGCTTCCTCTTCTTCTCCTGTCTTCGCAAGACATGCCGTCTCCTTGACATCCATACTTAGAGGAAAGAGGCGATTCGTCGCCATCTTCACTCTCACCACCTCTCTTCCTTGACTATCCTTCATAGCTAAGATATTATCCCTCAACAGGACCCGAAAGCCCTTCTCCACTAGCTGCCCAAGACTTAGGATGTTACTCCTCAAGCCCGGCACATAGAAGACATCGTTGATATGCACCTCCTTCCCATTCATCGTGACCGCTATCACTCCTCTTCCTTCCACAGATATCTTTGAGGCATCACCAAAACTGACTTCACCACCATTTACCTCAAGACTGGTGAACAGCTCCTTATCTCCACACATGTGGTTACTTACGCCAGTGTCCAAGTACCACACTCCGTTCCTCCCTCCTCCAGCACCTTGGATGGTAAGGAACATCATCGGGTCGCCACCCGTGTTACTTGCCTCAGCATAGTGGTTGGCTTCTCCTCCCTTCCTTGGAGCCCAACAATCGTAGCTCATATGCCCGAACTTGTTACAGTTGTAACATTAAATTTGGGACATATCTCCTCTTCCTCTTCCTTGACCTCTTCCCTGGTCCCTTCCTTGTCCTCTGCCTTGGCCTCTCCCTTGGCCTCTTCCTCTTCCCCCATCATGTCTCCAACCATGAGGTTGCTCTGCCTCCTTCTGGTTGTACTGATCTCTTCCGAAGTCTCTTCCACCTCTTCCTCCTCTACCTCTTCCTTGATAGCCTCGGCCATGCTGGCCTCCTCCTCTTCCTGAGCTTTCTCCAAAGTTAAGCTGAGTTTGGAGTGCTTTTCCCAAGCCACTCGACTCCTCATCATCCTGCAGCATGCGGTACTCATGGGCTTGCAGTGAGCCGACAAGTTCATCTACCGCCATCTCGGTGAGATCCTTCGATTCCTCAATGGCCACAACCACATGTCTGAATTTCTTGGTCATCGATCGCAGGAGCTTTTCCATGAAACTAACATCATCTAATGTTTCTTCATTCCTCTTCATCTCGTTTGTAAGCGTCCGTAGACGTGTCATGTAGTCACCCACCTTCTCCGAGCTTTGCATCCTCATCACCTCATACTGGGCTCGGAGGGATTGCAGCTTAACCTTTTTTGCTTTATCAACTCCCTGCATGGAGCGTTGCAAAATCTCCCATGCCTCCTTTGATGTCTCCGCATCTGAGATCTTCTCGAAGGTCGCATCATCCACGCCTTAGTATAGTAAGAAGAGAGTCTTCTTGTCCCTTTTCTTGGACTCCCTCAACGTCGTCCTCTGAGCGTTAGTCAATGCCGCCTCTGCTTCTGCAGTATGCTCCTCAACACCGTCCTCTACTACCTCCCATAGCTCCTTCGAGGCGAGTAACACGTTCATTTGAATGCTCCAATTTTCATAATTGGTCTTTGTCAACTTGGGGACTTGCCCCGGCATGGCACCTCTCATCTCCATCTCCACTAGTCACTGAACCTTCCGAGCCAACTCCCAGGGGATCGAACCTCCCTCTGATACCACTTGTTGGAAACGTGTATGGGCTCGCGCGCAACTACACTCCACAGGCTAATTCCGCCTAACACCAAACAACCTGCGAGACCGCCCAACAAACCGCCTCTCGCTGCGGTTTGACACTCGGCGAGTAGCCCACTCTCCTACACGGCGAGCTCCACCAGGCGACCTGCGCAACTATCTCGCGAGCAGCGATTCGGCGAGCTCAATCCTGCTCTCACGCCGAGACCTCTCGGCGAGGTGGCTTCCCGCGCGAGTTGTGCGGCCACCCGCGAGTGCACCACTACCGCGGGCTGGCACAAGCGAGCTCACCCCCTAAACTGCGAGCTCCCCACCACTCGCGAGCTGAGCACTGTCGAGCTCACCACACAAACCGTTGCGCACAAGCCGCGCGAGTTGGTTGACTAACCGCCTGGACAAAAACACTCTAGCGCTGCAGCGCTCCTTTCACTCTCTATGACTGAAGTATGGGGGAAGAATGACTTCTATTCAACAACCACTTTAAAATGAAGTACAAAGAGCCTATTTATAGGCAAAGAAAAAAAAACTCTCCAACTACCCCACATAAAAGCAATCTCTCTCTCCTATTTAATACAACTTCTCAACTATCCCATTAAATACAACTCTCTTTCCCATATATTAAATAATCATAAGTCATAACTAAAATAAAATATTATAACTCCAAAAGTGGGCCCGGTCAACATGTCAATCTCAACAAGCAGGCCACCCCAAAACAGCCACCCAACCTTGCAGCACACTCCATGCCACAATCAAAGCCCACTCTCAACCACTTTCTGCAGCAGAGGCCCCTGTAAACTGCTTCCTAACACCACCAAACTGCATCCCCGCATCCAGAAGCCCCACCTAAACCTCCATGTACCCATCCGTAACCCCTCCTAAACATCCCCGGGGCTGAGCCGGCTGGCTGATCTCTATTCCATCCCTCCTGCTCCAGGCTGTGCCATATTATAGCCATTCCAGGCTTGGACGACTCCCCGCCAGCCCACCCTAAACTCTCTAGTCTCTTCAACACCCCCACAGCCCCAACACTCTTCCCCACCAAAGCAGTCCACAAACAGCCCTCCCAGCCCCCTTACAACTATACAGACATCATACAGTCACCATACAGCCAGCTACATCGTTCGGGAGAACCACCACTGCATCTATCACCACCGGACCTCCGTGTCATCTCCCTTGGCCTCTTATTTGTGAGTGTTTATCATACAATTCTCTTTTCAGTATTGTTGTACGGAGATGGACCCTTATATAATTATGGGTGTTTGGCGTTGCTAGTATATTTGTTCTATGATTGATCACCCTTGCAAGATCTTTGTTGTTTGTGCGTGTTAGCTTTTGGCCCTTCAAACGGAGGAAGCCTAACATGCTTGCTTGCTAAATTTATTTGCAACTGCTTATGTGAGTTGTGTGAGGTTTATGCTTTATTATTATTTGTAATTTATTGTCGGATCCTCCATTGCATACATGCATCATTCTAGAGCATCATTTCCCCAGCACTACACTTAGGGTTGCATGCTTAGAGTCCACTCGCCCCTAGCCTACCCTACATCACTACCCTTTCAAATAGATGAAGTGCTCACCCTTTAGAGTATAATACCACATCAACAAAACCTGATCTATTATGATGCACTCCATATCACGAAAGTCTTCATCCAAGTAATGCATGTTGTAGCTCCCATCATATTGGATTATCTTGTCCTGATAGAAGGGATTGGCATACTTAATAGAAAACCTAAATGGAGCTTGAGCTTCAATGGGAGCATAATTTTATATGTGAAATTTCCCAGCTACCCCCTTGATGATTCAAAAAGGCATTAATAATTATGGACTAATCCATTATACACATACTTATGGAAAAGGATCACATGCAACTTTGTCAAAACATTGTCCAGCACTTAATCTATCATGAATCGCTGCTTCTCTTCCATTACCGCACAGACTAGTGTAAACACAACCACACAGTTTGTGTGCTCATGCTCCTTAGAAAGTTTGTACATCAATAACTTAACTCGTCATAGCCAAAGACTACTTCACCTTAGCGCACTGTAATTCATCCCTACACCAAGATATTCATTTTTTCTTCCTGTACATGCAGGAGAGAAGCTTTTTTCCATCATATTGTGACCATGTTTCCTTCCAAGAGTTGTACTCAAACTAATTGTCAAACTCATTCTAACCAAGCCTTTGTCTGAACTTCACCCTTGTTTCCCTTAGGCTCCTCTATCGTCTTTGTCAAGCTAAGGACTTGCAATGAACCAAATCTCTTCTTCCTCCGTTCTTTCTTATCATACCTGATGAGAGATGTTGATTCTTCTTTTGTTGAGCAATCGCACATCTTGTCATTACCACTAAGAAGCACTTTAGGGGAATTAATCCCTTGTCACTACATGATGGTTGTTATCATCCTTCTATACCTTAAGGCATCTTCCTAACTTGAGGTATCTTCCTTTTATAAGTTATTAGTATTAGATGTACAAATTAAATATAAAAATTTAAAACAAGAACAAAAATATTGCCAAAAATTCGGTGTTGGAACTTGAATATAGAAAAACAGGTTGCTTTCAAGACAGCGGTTATGAAACAACTAATTGATAGGGAAGCTATGTCTTCACATTTAAGAACAACTGGAAAGAACATACTCGCAGTATCAAAAGGTCGTACGCCCCCGAATAAAGAATCTTGGTAGTGAAAAGAGGAAGTGCAAGATAAAGTGAGGACAAAGAGAATCAGCTATAAATCACTCTATGGTTGTAGAAATGATGAAAACTTAGTCAGTTATAAAGTCGCCAAAAAATAAGCTAAATATACAGTAAGTAAAGCAAAAAATCAAGTTTATGAAGAATTTTATAAGCGAATAGATACCAAAAATGGAGAGCAATTGCTCGAGCTAGAGAAAGGAAGAGAAGAGATTTAAGCTAAGTAAAATATATGAAGGATGAAACAGATACAATTTTAACGGATGATGTGGATATTAAAGAACGATGGAAAAAATATTTTTATCAACTCTATAATGAAACAAAAGACAATGAATTGGACTTGTAAAATTTAAGTAAATCGGAAAAGTATATGAACATAATGTTTTATCGTAAAATTCAATTATAAGAGGTAAATAATGCTCTAAAAAAGATGAAAAATTGAAAGGCGGTTGGGTCAGACGATATATCCATCGAAGTATGGAAATGTCTAGGGAATGAAGGAATTTTGTGGCTTACATATTTTTCAATAAGATACTGAAGTCAAAGAGCATATCAGACCAATGGAGAGAAAGTATTTTGGTACCTTTGTATAAAAAACAAAGAAGATATACAAAATTGTGTTAATTATAGAGAAATTAAATTGATGAGTCATACCATGAAATTATGGGAACGTGTAATAGAAAGAAAAATAAGACGGTAGACAAACATCTCGGATAATCAATTTGGATTCATGCCAGGGCGGTCGACCATGGAAGTTATACATTTCTTGAGGAGACTCATTGACAACTACCGAGAAAGAAAACAAGATTTGCATATGCATTTTACTGACCTTGAGAAGGTTTATGATAGAGTTCCAAGAGAGATCTTATGGAAAATCTTAGAAAAGAAAGATGTAAATGTATCATACATTGACGTAATCAAAAATATGTATACAAATTCAGTGACAAGAGTGAGGACATCTGGAGGATTAACACGGGAATTCCCTATTAATGTTGGCTTACATCAAGGTTCATTTTTAAGCTCTTATTTCTTTACCCTTATCTTAGATGAGCTCACCAAACATATCTAACAAGTAATACCTTGGTGTTTATTATTTGTGAATGATATTGTTTTGGTCGATGAGACGCGCGAGGGTGTAAACGCAAAATTTGAATGTTGGCGAGACACTTTAGAAAAGAAGAGTTTTCAGTTGAGCAGGACAAAGACAGAGGCAAGACGTAAATGGGTTTTGGAGCTTAGGCGAAATGCTCAAGGCCCAGGCGCGCGCCCGACGAAGGCAAAGCGCAACCACAATATTTTAAAAAAATAAGCATCGAACATCAGTTCATCTTCTTAATCAGATTTTTCATTTATTTTACTCTAATCATTCATTAATATCACTTATATCTCTTAAAAAATACAATTAATGTGGTCACTTACAGCATATCTAAGTCTTAATATTCGATTATGTTTCACAAACACAAAATCATGCAAAAATTATTGAGTTTTTACATTATTTCTTTCTTCATTTTTGGGAAAAACGGTTTGAAACAGAAATCACACACAGACGTGTCTGTGATGTTCCAAAGGCGCAAAAAGGTGCACGAAGGCGCAGGCCTCTGAGCCTGTTGAGCCTGGAGCCTTAGGCATGCCTGAGGCGCGCCTTTAACAACATAGTATGGAGCTTAAATTTAGCAGTGCAAGAAGGACGGATGACTTCGTTATTAAGTTGGGTGATCAAGATATTTCTCGTAGTGAATGTTTTAAATATCTTTGATCGATAGCTCAAAAAACGGAGGTATTGATAAAGATGTGACACATAAAATGTAAGCGGGTTGGTTGAAGTGGAGAGGCGTGTCAGGGATCTTGTGTGATCGTAAAGTACCATTAAAACTTAAGGGCAAGTTCTACCGTACTGCGATTAGACCAGCGATGCTCTATGGTTCTGAGTGTTGGGCAGTGAATTGTGTACATGGGCAAAAAATGAGAGTTGTGGAGATGAGAATGATTAGGTGGATGTGTGGACACACGAGACTGGATAGAATTAGGAATGAATGTATCAGAGATAAGACGGAAGTAGCACCAATTGCGAAGAAGATGCAAGAAGCTCGATTAAGATGATTTGGACACGTGCAAAGGAGACCATTAGAGGCACCTGTTAGGCGTTGTGAGAGTCTAGTCACTAGGCATGTTAAATGAGGGAGGGGTAGACTAATAAAGACTTGGAATGAAACTATAAGGAAAGACATGATGTTCTTAGGCATTAGTGAGATTATGACACAAGATAGGGCACAATGGCGACAAAAGATCCATATAGCTGACACCACTATAGTGGGATAAAGGCGGTAGTATTGTTGTTTAAACTTCCTAATATTTTGCTATGGTTTCACACGGCCACTTATCTACATTGTTAATTAGTGTCGTCATGTATTCATGTTAGGTGTTTTTACTAATCGAGTCAATGTGAGTTTGTGATATTTTATTGTTGTGTGTTTCTCATTATTTTAAGATTATTTACACTCATATCACTTGTAGTGTTATAAGTAGGCATTTGCGTCATGTATGAGCCCAGGAAATAAATTAACCAAATTTTCTCTCTTTAAGTTCCTCTCTCTTGAGTTCTCCCATCTTCTTCCCGGTTTTAGAGTTAGGGTTGAGCAAAACTCCCCTTCTCCTTTCCCTCGCATTATCTGCAAGTTGAGCTTGGCTCTCCTTGTATCTTCGCCTCCACCACCGCCTCCGATGAGATCTTAGAGTAGGCCCATAATACACTTCAGTAGTTGGACCCAACAATTTCTCTCATTATTTTCCTTGTACTAGAGTTTTTTGACCATCATTGTGTCCATTCAAAAATTCATCATGCCCCTATGCTATAATACGTTTTGATAATACGTGAACTAGAAGAACCCTTATGATATAATTCAGTTTGTTGGGACAAAATTAGGGTCATGGAACTAGAATTTGAGGTCCAATTTTATTGTTTGGTTGTGCGCTCGAAGGGCGGAATTGGATTTAGTTCAAAATGAATTCCATTGAATTCAATTTTGAGCTAACTCCATTTTTAATATATATAGAAATAGAGAATTTCACCCATGCTCCCCATACATGAACATAGATAAGAAGTTCTTCACATTAATAATTGGGATATTTTCTCCATTTAGCCTTATATATGTTTTTTTGCGAACCCAATTAACTTGCTCAGCATTTGTTGAGTTTGATTCGTTCGCCAAGAAAGTTGATTGGAGGTAGCCGGTGGAGGTAACCGCGACACCAGAAAAAAAATTGTTGGCTTGTCCTCAAAATTTCAGGAAAGCTTATTCTCACTGTCTCGATATCGCTGGTGTTGACGGTTAGTTGATACATTTTTTTAGAAATCATTGTCGAACAGAAGTTGTTGAAAAATTATCTTTAAAATTTCAGGTCTCATCATTCTAAGACTACTCACGATGATGGTTCATTGATCTAAGCATAAGATCTCCTGCAATCTACATCGGACCATCAACAACAACAACACTCAAGCCTTTATCCCACTATAGAGGGGTCGGCTATATGGATCCTGTCGCCATTGTGCTCTATCTTTTGTCATAATCTCACTAATGCTTAAGTACATCATGTCTTTCCTTATAGTTTCATTCCAAGTCCATTGGTCTACCCCTCCCTCGTTTATAGTGAATAGACTCTCATAAAGCCTAACCGGTGCCTCTAATGGTCTCCTTTGTACGTGTCCAAACCATCTCAGTCGAGCTTCTCGCATCTTCTCTGCAATTGGAGCTACTCATGACTTATCCCTAATACATTCATTCCAAATTTTATCCAGTCCCGTGTGTCCGCACATCCACCTAAGCATTCTCATCTCCGCAACTCTCATTTTGTGTTTATGTACACAATTCACAGCCCAACACTCAGAACCATAGAGCATCGCTGGTCTAATTGTAGTACGGTAAAACTTGCCCTTAAGTTTTAACGGTACTTTACGATCACATAAGATCCCCGACGCATCTCTCCACTTCAACCAACGCGCTTGGATTCTATTTGTCACATCTTTATAAGTACCTCCTTTTTGAACTATCGATCCAAGATATTTAAAACACTCACTATGGGAAATATCATGATCACCCAACTTAATAACGAAGTTATCCGTCCTTGCACCGCTAAATTTAAGCTCCATCGGACCATCATTGACAAAAAATATACAAATCATCCTCAAATTTTTGGGAAGTTTTTTATGATTATTCTAAGAACGTTGGTGGTGACAGTTCATCGAATCAATTGATAGATCTCTTATAATCATGGTTAGACCGTCATCGCCAAAAATTGAAAATTGTCGAACTGTTCTTAAATTTTTGGGAAGTCTTTTATTTATCATTCTGAATTTGCTTATGGTACTGAATCTCAGATACTGAATTCCATTCCAATTCTGTCCAAACGAACGAACCCAAATGGAATCGCACTGTGACATCTGGTAATCTCATTGGAGCTTAAGAGAATATTTGTAAAAATGTATGAGTAGAGTGAAGTGTATATGAAAGTCATGATATTGAAAGGATCTTCAAAGAAAGTGGACCTGGCAATACAAAAAATACATGGTGTTGATCCATCAAATGAAAATATCATAAGAAAGAAGTACTAAAATAGGGAGAAATGGGAGATCAATCCAGAAGCAACTCTAATAAACAACAAGGAGCCAAACAAAGTAGAAACCACCACTGATGAGAGAGCGGATAATTATATTCTATAAAAAAAGTAAGGAAGGTTGCTTAACTGGAGGCTTGCTAGGAATATTGGTGGATGGGGGCCATGGGGCAAGCTTAGAGATGGAGAAAGAACAACACCTAGGAGAAAATGATGGTGTTATAGATGGGAGTAAAGTAGGAATTAGGATGGTGTTATAGAGCTGAGTGACGGGTGGTGGGATATCCTTAATCCTCCAAGAGGAGGTAGTAGCAAGGGGAGTAATAGTATTGGGATATTCTTAAGCCTAGGCAAATTTTATCCACAACTCTATTCAAGATGGCTAGCTTAAACAACGAGGTGCAATACCTATCTCTTTTCAAAGTGGGAAGGATGGTCCGAGAGAAATTTAACTAAGAGGAGTCTCCAATACGGAGACCGTGGCATTCAATAATTTTTTTGAACAGATCAACTTCCATGCAAATAAGAGCTTACTAGAGTCGGCGCCATGAGTCATGCTAAGGTCAACTTTAATGAACTTGGCAATGTGAGTAAATATAGGATTGAGAAATATGGGTTGTAAAAGTTTAAGGAGAAGGCCATAAATACAAATCCATGTTGGGTTCATAGTAGGTTCTACATTGACCTCAAATGAGGGGGGCGCTTAAAAGAGAAAATCTTTGATAATTAAATAATCCATAAATCATGCTTTACTGGAATTATTTTGATCTAAAAGTGATACGATCTTAATTCAGACTCATACACAAAGGGGGAGGATCTCCTAAGGCCAGAATCTAACAGAGATCGAATGGAGTTCCCAATGGAGAGGTCCGAGAGTTGCAGGAAACAGGGGATAAGGAGGGTTCACACAATACAATTTTCATTCATAATCCCCTTCATGATACATTACACAGGTATATATCCTTATAGCCACAAGGACATAACCTTAAGCTAGAATAATTACTAATTAACTGAACAATAATCGCTATTAACTGATAATTAACCCCAACCATACAATTGTTGCAGGTAATGGCTTTGTCGCGCCTTTAATATTCAAAATCGATATGCATGCAGTTATAGCTAGTGTCGGTGGTTATGGTTACCTTATCGCCAAGCGGTTACCTGCTAGACGGGATCGTCAATCACCGAGCGGTTACCTGCTAGACAAGATTGGCGATCGTTGAGCGGTTATCTGCTAGGAGGGTTCAACAAAGACAGCGATTACACAGTAACGGGTACTTTTGCCGCTGATACACAATTAAAAAATAAATAAATAAGGATCGTATCAATTGCCCACCTAAGATCCTTGCCCTCAAGGATCGGAGGACGCCTGGCCTCCCTTCCTCCAGGTGTGATCACTCCAGGTAGCCTCTTTCGTGCTCACGACCTTCATAGGCTTGATGTAGGAATCAGAAAAATGAGTGTAGCTCGAGGCTGGGTACCATCCCTAGGTACTGCCCTTGAATTGATATTTTCCCTACTCCATGATTGTCGTTGGTTGTCGGGGTGTCAGAACCTGCAGAAGAAGACATGAGAACAACGTCGTCGGTTGCCCTCTAAGACCGGGCAGATGATGTCGTGCTTTCAACAACATCACTCGTTGTTGATAACATGCTCGAATTCCTCGCTTGCCCGCTGACATGGGTATTTCTTTGAACTTCTAGCACGCTAGTTGCTGAGACAATCCGAATGTATTCAATATTTCAAATGAATAAGTTCTCCAAAACGTCGTCTTCGTGTTTGTTGATTATTGGATATTTGTTTGTAGAGGACAATGAATAATCCCCAGCTGTAGCGACGTCATTGTGAACTTGTTCGCTTCCAATTGGGATGAAGTCAGTTCTAGAGTATTGATGGCGAGCCTTCATCAAAATAGGATGGGAGCAATTTGCAGACTCGCGGTGCAGGCGCACTGGAATCATGCCGTAGAGCTCCTCCAACGTCCATGACTGCGCCAGTTACATCTCCTGCGGCATTTGATTAATTTTGTCGATGTCCCTTTGTGGAGCTTGGTACTCTAATATGTTGCCCTCCATTGTGGCGATGGTCGTAAGTTTGATAGCTCTAATACCATTGACGCAATCTTAATTCAAATTCGTAAACAAAGGGGAAGGATCTCCAAAGGCTGAAGCCTGAACAGAGATCGAATGGAGTCTCCAATGGAGAGGTCCGAGAGTTGCAAGAAACAAGGGACAAGGAGGGTTCACTACAATTATAATTTATAATCCCCTTAACGCAGGAGCAGATCTAAGAATTTTGCAAAATGCATAGTGGAGTTAGATTTCTCTCATTGAGACAATGTATTTTGACTACTTACACGTCAAAAATGATGGCCAAATGAGGGAGAAACGGATCAGGAAAGATGTAGGCATTCAGCTTTTTTTTTACTACAAGAAGAAGATGCCTCACACGCTCTTATTGAAAATCTTGAATCCCCCTTACCTGCACGATACATTACATAGGTATGTATAGCCTTACAGCCGCAAGGACATAACCTTAAGCGGTGACAGTTACTAATACACAATTCAAACAATAAAAAGAAAAGGATAAGCCGATCAAGAGAACTAAGAACAATATTTATAAAAAAAAATCAAATTAATCTTTCAAATACTCTTTGATATCCGTGAAAATTGGTTGAACTAGCAATTTGGCAAAATTGAAAAGAGGAAATAGAGAGATGATACTCATTACTCATGAGGGGAGATCTTATCATACAAAGCTGTTGAAGCCTGCTGATAATGTGGAGATTCGGGTGAAGAGTATTGGCCAGAAGAGATGCTGATGAAGAAGCCCAAATCGAAATCACACCAGCGAAGGGGAAAGCGAGGGAAAACGCAACAAGGCTGGGGAAGCCGAGGGGCGAGCTGACGGAGACGCAGATCGCTGCCAGACGGTGGCGGCTACGAAGGGGACCAAGGGGCCAGGGTGCCCTAGCAGACGACTTGTGATGCCAATTCCGGAAATGAATTGCTTAGAATTCCAATTCCGCCCAGCCGACGAGCCCTAGGGATCATAACATTGCATACACTAACATCTTCAACCTGCCCTTCTCGAAACAAAAATCATCATGCTGAAACTCTGTTTTCTTCTTCAGGTAGCAAGCGCAGTGAACCATGTACAAAGTGGAACGGAAGCTCTCCAAGTAGCGAAGAATCTGCAGAAGAAATCTAGAAAATGCATGATGATCGCCATCGTTCTGTTCCTTATTATTGCTACCATCATCGTGCTCGCAATCGTTAAACCATGGAAATAGAGAACAAGACTTGCCAACGCTGGTTTATTGCAGCTTGGAAGCAAACGCTCATCAACGAGATCTCGAGCAGATCTACAATTTTCGTCTTGTTATTAGCACTACAGCTTTGGCTAGTGCCCTGTGTTTTCTCCTAATTTTGTGACGCTTTTTGAAAATACGTCTTTTATGAAAAGTGTTCAACAGAAAAGTTATACATCTCGACGAGATCTACAATTTTCGTGTTGAACATCTTTCCTAAAAATACATGTACAAGACGTACTTTGGAAATAAACCCAGATTTCGCGTATTTTAGAAATACACCTTGTACATGCATTTTTAGGAAAAGATTTCAACACGAAAGTTGTATATCTCGTCGAGATCTGCAACTTTCGTGTTGAACACTTTTCATAAAGATGTATGTACAAGAGGAATTTCCAAAAGGCGCGAGAAATTAGGAAAAACCGTGGTGCGACTAGTCAAAACTGTAGTGCTAATAACAATCACCTTTTTCTTTAGAAATGATTATTTTATTAAGTTTTAGGTTATGTTTGGGAGGACTTATTTTTACCGGTCAAGCAGTTAAGACTGTAAACCTTAATTAAAGTCTGGTTCATGCGGTCGTAACCGATTGACCGATGAAAATAAGTCCCCTCAAAAGAGGCTTAATATTTTGATTGAATGTAGTTAGTGTTAGAAGATAATATCTGACTTTTAATTATATAAATATATATTTAATATAAGTTCCTGGATTATATTCTATTTTAAATTTGCATGTTAGGAGATGTAAGCCATCAAATGTTTTAGTTGAAGGCTAGAAGCATTAATAAGAAGGATAAAAATTTGATTTTGGTAAGATTCAGAATTGTCAATTGTAGCATTATTGTTTTGGCTTAAAATATATTATAATTTATTTCAAATATATATAATATTCCTTCATTTCAAATATATATTTATAATATTAAATATAAATATATATTAAATATAATTGTAAATTTTAGTTTTAAAAATATATATTATTAATTTAAAATTTAACATTTCCATTTTTATTTAAAAACTGATTGGAAATCCTGCCTAAGACGTGATTTCCAATAAATACTGTCTATAGGCGGATGAGATTTCATTTAAAAAGTTTTTAATGTGTTGCTGTCAACTCAACCCTCCTGATAGATCAGACTAAACTTGGTCGTTTTAGCACATAAAGCGGTCGAGCGCACACACAGTCACAGAATGAGCAGAAGCATACAAGACGATTTTAACGTGAAAAAAATCTCTTAAACGGGTAAAAAACCACATGACTCCGACGGTGTCGGTCAAACTTCACTATTGGCAGATGTTTACAGGGTGTTTGGAGAATCGAGAACGACAGGTCGCTACTCGTTATAACTTCGAGAGGAGAGATTGTAGAGTGTTCGGTGGGCGACAGGCTACCTCACTCAAAGTTGTTTTCTTTCCAACGCTCTGATGGAGATGAGCATTCTCGGGCGTTGCTTGGCGAGCAGACTTCGTTGTGGAGCACGTTGGGATGCGTTGGCGGTGATTTGGGTGGCGTACGTAGGAAGCTTGTAACACCCCCAGAGCTAATTTGGGTTCAGGCTTGGTTGACACGGCCTGGGACACGGGCGTGTCTCAGGGCGTGTCATGTTTGGGTTGAGCAGTTGAGTGTGGAATTGACGAAAGTAGTTTGACGGAGGGAACACGCCAGGTGACACGGGCGTGACCCATCTGACACGGGCGTGTCAGTGGGCGTGTCAAGGCCGAGGATATGGGGATATAAGCCATTCCTCTTCATCTCCTTCTTCTCCATCTCATTTCAAGAGAGAGAGAGAGAGAAAAAGGGAGAGCAAGGGAAGAAGAGAAGGAAGGAAAGCCAGCTACTGGAGAAGCTGTGGGGTGCGGAGCGAAGATCCGAGAGCGGATTCGTGAAGGCAAAGCCGAGGCGGTGATTTCCATCCGACTACTTCATGGCGCCGAAGCGATCTTCGAGGGTAACGATCTCCTTCTTGGACATCAAAGTCCTTTCTTTATGCATTGTGCTCGACGATCGTCGAGTAAGGTGTACACGTCCTGGGACACGGGCGTGTCCCATGGCGTGTTTGCGTGACACGGCCTGGGACACGGGCGTGTCCCATGGCGTGTTTGCGTGACACGGCCTGGGACACGGGCGTGTCCCAGGGCCGTGTGACTCTCGGGAGAATTTGAGATGTTGCCGAGTGAAGTACATGGGTGGTCGACACGGGCGTGTAGGGTGTGACACGGGCGTGTCACACGGCCATGTACTGGCTGGATTGGAGTCGGTTGACTGCCGCTTAAGTGACACGGCCTGTGACACGGGCGTGTCACGGGGCTGCCCGTGTCACGGGGCGTGTCAGGCCGTGTTCAGGATTTTCTGGACAATTCTGAGACGTTCGATTCCCTTATCCTGGATCCAAAGGCTAGGCTGCTTCCAGGTGGGTCAAGGCCGAGGACATGGGGATATAAGCCCTTCCTCTTCATCTCCTTCTTCTCCATCTCATTTCAAGAGAGAGAGAGAGAGAAAGGGAGAGCAAGGGAAGGAGAGAAGGAAGGAAAGCCAGCTATTGGAGGAGCTGTGGAGTGCGGAGCGAAGATCCGAGAGCGGATTCATGAAGGTAAAGCCGAGGCGGTGATTTCCATCCGGCTATTTCATGGCGCCGAAGCAATCTTCGAGGGTAATGATCTCCTTCTTGGACATCGAAGTCCTTTCTTTATGCATGTGCGTGGGCTACTTCATTCTTTGAGTTGAGTTCATGGTAACTTAAAATGCTGCGCTACAATATTTTGAGGTAGGATGCGAGTAGATTTTGATTTCCACAAGTAATTCTGTCACTTGTCTGTGACATATGGCATGAGGCCCTGGCCGGACCCACCGTTATATGTCATGTGATGAGTGGGGGCGTTACAAAGCTTCTCTGAAGTCATGTGTGGAGCACCTTCTTCCTCAAAATGTTGTTGACTTAGATGAATTTCCTGACGGTCTGGCTGGTGAAGGAGGCTCGTAGGAGAATTCCGGCAAAGCGCCGACCTGGGGAAGATGAAGGCTCCCGAAAAAAAGTTCCAAATAAATAGGGTCCTAGGACCTTTTTATAGGCTCCAGGAGGTGGTTACGGTAGTTATGTGCTTATCTACACACCATAACCATTCATAATTACTATTTGTAAATCACATATAATATAGGTTTGAGTGAATATTGTGTGTATATTTTACATTAAATGTAGGTCATTTCTTAATTACTGATAACCCTCGCTAATCATGACAGTTAGTGGGTGATTATCCACGAAACGTACGACGAAGATCGTGGTGGAATCATCAGACGGTGGGGAGGGACTTCTACGAAAGAGCGGTCATCAAACCGGCGGACGGTCGCCGGCGAGGGGAAAGGAGGAGCCGCGGTCGGCGGGGCGTCGGCCATGGCGGAAGAATCCGCGGGGAGGGGCGGCCGAACGCGGTCGCACATTGCAGGTGCCCCCCCCCCCCCCCCCCCGCTGCGTGGGAGGCGGCCGCGTGGACGGGCGGCCGGCCGCGGCGAAAGAATCTGTGGGGAGGGGCGGCCGAGTACGGCCGCCAATTCCAGGCGGTGCCCCGCCGCACGGGAGGCGGCCGCGGGGACGGGCAGCCAGGCTTCGCGGCCCCTTGCGAGCGAGGCCCCGCGGCCGCGGGAGGCGGCTGCAGGGAGGGGCGCTCGGGCGTGACCGACCCTTGCTGGCAGCGCCCTATGGCGCGACCCCGGCGTGGTCGGCCGATCGCGGGCCGCCCGACGCCAATGATGGCTGCACCGGTGGCCGATCATGGTGGTGGATCGGACAGTACACGAAGATTTGCTAGATGTTATACACGTAGTAGGATTCTTGGAGTGGCCGACGAAGCGTTTTCTTACTCAAGGTGTTATGGACTCGGACAAATTTTTTGGTGGCTCAATGGGAGGCCATGACTCATAGGAGGATTTTGACAGAGCTACAACATGAGGAAGAAGAAAGCTAAGAGGAGAAAAGTTAGAAATGAGTGGGCATGGGGGCCATTTTATAGGCTCCAAATAGTGGTTATGGTAATTATGCAGCTATCTGCACTCCGCAACCACCTAAATTACTGGGTGCAGACCATATTTAATAAAGTTTCCAATGAATAATAATTAATATTATATATACACCATAATTTACTTACTAAATATTCCCCCGACTAATCATGGTGGTTACCCATGAAACGGACGGTGACGATCATGTCGGGATGATCGGATGACGGGGAGAACCCCCTTTCGACGAGCGACCATATCTTGGCGGTGGACGGTCACCAAAGAAGAAGGAGCCGCGGCCGACAGGATGTCCGGCCGCAGCAAACAAGTAGGGCGGTCGGGCCTAGCGTCGACCGCCCCACTCGGCTGCGGGCTTGCGGTTGCGGGGATCCGCAGCGGGATGCGGGACGCAGGACGCGACTGCGAGTGGCGGCCGCGAGGTATGCGTTGGTGCATGCGTTCCGCACTTCTTAGTTTGAAAATAACAAATCCCGAATGTATTTGATCATAGTGTATTTATGGTGTCCAGATATCTTCAGGTCAATACCCTGATAATTTTGGATTGCATTGGGCTGCGGCATTTTCAAACACGGGAGATATCGCTGGCGATAGCTCTCTATCGTCGGGCGATAACAACTTGATGACATCAGCCATTTCCCCGACAGTTTGAGTACAACGTATAATTCATTGATATCGCATGGCGATATCTACTTATCGTTGGGCGATAGCACACGATTCCGCATGAACACCATCATTTCAGCACGGTTACTGCAGAGTGGGTCATGTGGCAGGTTGAGGTGATATCACGCAAGCGATATCTAGCTATCGCGGGGCGATAGTGAAGATTGCTTAAAAGGACTATTTTTGTGCATTTCGAGAGACGAGACACACATCTCTAGGAGCCTTTGTGTTGAGATTTCCCAGCCTGATAACTCTGTGGAATTAGAGAAACTCCCAAGTGTTCATTTAAGTTGAAGAACGCAAAAGAGACCATTCATGCGTTACAACTCCGGCGACATTTGCAAGGATTTGTCGTCTTCTTCAAGTGCTCTACACTAGAGGTAATTTTCATTCAGATTTTTATTTTTTTACTACTCTTTATTCTTGTGATTGATAGAGAAATCGTCACAATGTGAATGGCTACTAGGCACATGTGTGGCTTAGGGGAAATCGTCGTCTTGTGTGCAACGACTAGGTCGTGGAGTGATCTAGGGGGAGGCTAGTAGTTGTATCTAGGGAGAGAGGTTTTAGCCTACCTGTCCTTGGGAGAAGGACCGGTGAAAACTCAAAAGATATTTTTCATTTGTAGCCTCGATTTAAAGCTCTATTGAAATCTTTGTTTATGCTTTTTCATCACTTATGAAATAAAATCTTCATTTCATTTTCATTAAATTTTTAAGTGTTTAGAATATTTTTGGTTTGTGAAAAATATCATCTTAACATTTCTCATTTATTTTACTTCAAGTTTTACATTTAGAAAAAATTTTATTTGCTCTTATTCACCCCCTCCCCCTAAGGGCGTCTCAAGATCCAATACTTGGTATCAGAGAGAGATTACTCCAAATCAGTTTCACTACCGGGAGTAATGACGCATAACAATCATGCTTTTTCTGAGGGGCAAGAGATTGACCACCCTTATTCACTGACACGGATTATAACTGTTAGAAAACTCGAATGCGATGTTTTCTAATCACTTTAGATATTAAAGTATGGGGCCTAGTAGAACAATATTACACTCCACCTACAATGGTAGTTGAAAATGTCATTATGGAAAAACCTAGGGTCAAATGAGATGATACTGATAAACTGAGATGTAAAAATAACGCTAAAGCAATGAACATTTTATTTTGTGTGTTAGATATTACTGAATTTAATCGAGTCTGTGTATGTGAAACTGTGTATGATATTTGGAATTTACTTGAAATTAGTCTTGAAGGTACATCGCAGGTGAAAGACTCAAAGTTATTCCAATTAGAATTAGAATTTGAAAAGTTCAAGATGGAAGTTGATGAAGATATAGATTCCATATGCACAAAATTCAGTAAAATTGTGAACAACTCCAAGGTTCTTGAAAAGAACTTCTCAAATGGTGATCTGGTAAGGAAGATTCTTAGATCACTTTCCCCAAAATTCAATCCAAAAGTGATTGTCATCTTGAAGTCACAAGATCTAAAGAGTCTTTAATTTGAGAATCTCATCGAGAATATGAAAACTCGTGAGATGGAATTAAGGATTCAACAATAAGAATACAATTTGGAGCCAAGAAAGAAAGTATTAGTGTTGAAATCCAAGAAGGAAGAGGAAAGCGAAACTGATGAGAATGATGAATAAGATGAAGAGAGCTTGTTCGTTAAGAAGTTTAAGAGATTTATGAGAAATCCTGAAAGAAGAAATTCATTCAAAAAAAATTTCAACAAGAAGGAATCTGGATTCAAGAAAGGAAAAGCAAAAGATGATATAGAGGATGATGAAGAGCATCCACCACCTGAATGTTATCATTGCAGAAGAGTCGGACATATCCGAAACAAGTGTCCAAAATATTTGAAAGAGCTGAAAAAGAAGAGACACAGAAAAGAACAAGAAAAAAGTTCTTAAGGCAGAAACTTGGGATAACTTCACATCCGAGGAGTCGAGTGGATCAAGTCCAGAAGCTACCGAGGAGTCCAACATGCGCTTGATGGGAAATAGCGTTTCACCATTTGATGACAAGTGTAGTGTCCAAAGCAACACTGAGGTAACTCATCTAACTTATGATGAGTTATATTATGAATTTCTAAAAACTTGTAAATATTTTGATAAAATTTTAAAAAATATTGATTTACTTGAATTTAAAAACAAAATTTTGCTAAAAGAAAAAAAAAATTAACTGCTGAATTAAAAGTACTTGGGAAGAAAAAAGTTACTTGTCAAGAGTACGATCACTCTTTGACAAGGATAGTAAAATTAGAGAAGGCTCTTGCTAAGTCTCAATCTAATGTTGATTCTCTTACAAAAGAAAAAAGTAACTTAGAAAGATCTCTGAAATTTTCTCAATCCCAAATAGAATGTGGCAAGAAAGCTTTTGCAAACCGGTGCGTTATGTTAGTCACTGAAAACACCGCTTTGAAAGCCCGGGTACGTGATTTAGAAATGGCTCTAAAAAAGTTTGGAATGAGCCAAAAATCACCGGATATGACTTTGGCGAATCAATGTTATGGTTCAGTGAAATATGGGCTTGGATACACTTTTGGGAGCTATCGCCCGACGATAGCAAAAATTTTAAAACTTCAAATTTTTCGGTTAAAAATACTAAATCTGTTATCATTACTATTTCCAGCAAGAATTCTCAAATCATTTTGAAAAATGCTTCAACATTTTTTATCACATGTATCAAATGTAATAGGTTTAGTCACACTACTGTCACTTGTAGAAAAAAAGGTCATTGTTTTGTTAAGCAAGTTTGGGTACCTAAGGTTTCCACATATTCTATGGGAGGAATTACTTGGGTAATCAGATCTTTATCTCATCTTCTTTTTAAGTGTGTTGACAGGTTAAGGACAAGGAAGATGTGTGGTACTTGTACTCAAAATGTTCAAAGCACATGATGGGCAATAAGTCAAAATTCCTTATCCTAGAAATAAAGAAAGGTGGAGTAGTGACTTCTGGTGACAATGATAAAAGAAGGATCATAGGCATTGGAGTAGTAGGTAAGTATTCTTTTACCATATCAAATATTTTGTATGTGAAAGATTTAAAATACAATTTGATTTTTATAAGTCAGTTATGTGATATTGGTCTAAATATTTTATTTGACTCTATAACAAACACTGGTAAAAATTTTGATTCTAAAACAAATGTTTATATGATAAAATTTTTACTGGACCAAAATCTCAAAATGTTTATATGATAAATTTTTATGATCTTTCACATTCATCTTTAAAATGTTTTATGTCTAAAGATGATGAATAAGATTTGTGACATAGACAACTTGGTCATTCTAGTGCCAAGTTAATTTAAAAATTATCAAAAGATAAATTAATTAAAGGATTACTTACCTTAAGTTAAATTTATCTTTTTATGTTTTACATGTCAAAAAGGAACATTTTCAAAATCTTCGTTCAAAAGCAAAAATGTTATTTCTACTACTTGACCTTTATAATTAATTCATATTGATTTATTTGGTTCAATTACTACACAAAGTCTATGAGGTAGAAAATACACTTTTGCTTTGATTCATGATTTTTCACGGTTTTGTTGGATTATTTTCTTAACTTTAAAATCGGATGCATTCTTAGAATTTACTAAATTATGTATACGCATTTAAAATGAGTTTGATTTAAAAATAAAGTGCATTCGTTCGGATCATGACGGTGAATTTGATAATGATATGTTTGTTTCTTTTTGTAATGAGTTAGAAATTAAACATGAATTTTTCGTTCCTTACACATCTCAACAAAATGGTGCGCTAGAAAGGAAAAATAAGACTCTCCAAAAATTAGCTCGTATTACGTTTTCTAAATACAAATTACATTGATCATTTTGGGTTGAAGCTATAACTACTGCATGTTATGTTTATTAATCGTGTCATTCTTCGAGCGTTTTTGAAGTTAATACCTTATGAACTATATTTTCAAAAGAAACCAAATGTATTTTACTTTAGAGTTTTTGGTTGCCAATGTTTTATTTTTAATACTAAAGACATATTAGGAAAGTTTGACGAAAAATATGATAAAAGTATATTTATTGGTCATTCTTCAACTAATAAAGCTTATAGAGTCTATAATAAGAGGAAAAAATAGTTAAAGAATTAATTCATGTTAAATTTGATGACTTTATTTCTTGTGTAGAAATTAAACCTACAGGTAATGATGAAGAACACCTTCCACCATTGAAGTCGGATGATGTTTAAATACTTGGAGGTCAAGAAGAGGATAAGGAAGAAATAAAAGTAGAAGAATATGTGCCTCCAAGTAGACTAAGATTTTCAAAAAATCACTTACAATATTTGGTCATTGGAGAACCATCAAGAGGGGTAAGTACTCATTTTTTTACATGACTTATGTTCAAACCTTTGTTTTGTTTTCAATATAGAACCAAAAAATGTTTCAACCGTTTTAAATGATGAGTCTTGGTTTTTATCTATGGTTGATGAATTTAATCAATTTGAATATAATAAAATTTGGAATCTTATAGAAAGACTTAATGATTATCGTGTTGTAGAAGTTAAATGAATTTTTAAAAATAAGTTAGATAGTGAATCTAGGATCACTAGAAACAAAGTTAGACATGTAGCAAAAGGTTATGCTCAAATTGAATGAGTAAATTTTGATGAAATCTTTGCACCCGTAGTATGACTTGAAGTAATTAAGATTTTCTTTGCATTTGCTAGTTTCAAAATATTTAAATTATTTCAAATGGATGTGAAAACTGCATTTTTGAACAAGTATATTAAGGAAGAAGTTTATGTAAAACAACCTTTAGTTTTGTGAATGATAAATTTCTTATTCATGTTTACAAATTAAAAAAATGTTTTATGGTTTGAAACAAGCATCTTGTGCATGATATGATAGATTAAATTTATATTTATTGAAAAATGATTATAAAATTGGTAGTGTTGATTTTACACTCTTCATTAAGCAAATTAAAAATAAATTAATAGTTTTACAAATTTATGTTGATGATATTATTTTTGGAGTTACTAATGAAAAATTATGTAATGATGTTGTAATAATTATGAAAAATGAGTTTAAAATGAGCATAGTAGGAGAACTTACATATTTTTGGGTTTTCAAATTACTTAAAAACATGATGATATTTTTATTTCTCAATCTAAATATATTCATGATATTCTTAAAAAAATTGGATTTGAAAATTTTAAGCAAGTTAGTACTCATATGAGTGTTTCATTAAAGTTAGATAAAGATGAAAGTGAAATATCAATTGATCAAACTTTATATAGAGGAATGATAGGTTCTTTATTATATTTAAACACATCTAGACCTAATATTATGTTTGCAGTTTGCATGTGTGCTAGATTTCAGGCTAATCCTAAAGAATCATATTTAAAAGCGGTTAAATAAATCTTTAAATATCTTATTGTTACTTCTAAACTAGGACTGTGGTATCCTCATAATGATGATTTTGTTTTACATGGTTATTCTGATTCAAATTATGTTGGTTGTTCGTTAGATCACAAAAGCACAAGTGACACTTGTCACTTCTTAGACCCGTCACTTATTTCATGGTTGAGTAGGAAATAGAATTTTGTTGCCCGCTCCACCACCGATGCCTAATATATTACACTAGATAGGTGTTATGCGCAAGCTTTATGGATGAAATAAACTTTAGAAGATTTTGAAATACAACAACAAATCATAGAATTAAGGTACTACAATAAAAGTGCAATTGATCTTACTTATAATCTAGTACATCATTCACGATCTAAGCATATAAACGTTCGTCATTATTTTATTAGAGATCACATAAAAATGACAACATTAAAATCAACTTTATTAGAATCGAGTCACATATTGTCGATATTTTCATCAAACCTCTTCCTGATTCACGTTTTTCTTCACTAAGACTAGAGTTAGGAGTCTTAAACATTTCAAATTAAAAATCTAAGCCATTTAATTAAAAAAAATTAAATAATTTGTATATAAGAATAAGTTTAAATAAAGTTGCAATTATATATTTGTATGTTGATGATATGTTAATTATAGGTACAGATCAGTCTGAGGTAAAAGACGTGAAAGTTACCTTGATGAAATAATTTATAATGACAGACTTAGGTATGGTGAAAACCGTCCTAGAAATGGAAGTTAACTTCATTGCGAAAGGTATTATCCTGAGTTAGAGTCGCTACATTCTGCTAAAAATGAGGTTATGATAAGAGCAAAAAAATTGAGACTTCATGCGACTATAATAATAGAGTGAAATATAATGAAAGTTCCTTTATTAGACAGTTGGACCACTCCAAACTGATAAGAAGTCTCATATATGCTACAACTTATACTAGATCTGACATCGCTTTTACAGTCAGCATGTTAAGTTAATTTACTAGTCACCCTGGTAAGGACCACTGAGATGCCTTATAAAGGCTAATGAAATACTTAAATTATACTGAAAAATATGATTTATGTTATAATGAACATCTTCTAATGCTTGAAGGGTATTCTGATGCCTCCTGATGCTCAGATATTGGTGATAGTAGATCCACTAGTGATTTTGTATTTATATTAGGAGTGGTCGTATTTTGGAAGTTTAAGAGTCATACGTGCATTGCACTATTTTCTAAGGAATCAGAACTCTATGCTCTAGCTTCAACAAGAGAAGAAACAGAGTGGATTAGAGATCTGCTAATGAATATATATTTTAATGACGAGCCTGAAAATGCACTATATATTGATTTTTTGTGACAATCAAGCCACAAAAACCATTACAAATAATACATTGTTTAATAGAAAAAGGAGGCAACTAAGGATGAAACTTGTTTGGTTATCCTATCTCACTAGTCAGGGAATAATTTCTCTATTAGATGTGAGATCAAAAAATAATATAGCAGATGTTTTTACTAAGAGCTTATGTAAGATTTTTATATCTAAAACATCGAAGGAGATGCGATTAAAGTTTATTTAGGACTTAATATCTTTTTTATGTTTTAAATTTTAAAATTGAAATTTGCTTACATTTAAACATCTAGATTGAGTACACTAAAATATTTTAGATGCTACTCGATGAAAACTTGAGATGAATAGTTATCAGTCATTCAAAATTTGATGACTTACACAATTATTTCTATAAAAGGTTAAATTGAGTATCATTCTAAAAAGCAATACTAAAGTTGCTGATATGTGTCCCGATATTAGAATTTTTAATTTTATCATTCCAAACTTAATGTTATAATGGTCAGAGCTTGTTGTATCATTTCAAACTTAATAATATAATATAATTATGAAAAAAATTAATAATAATTTTAATAATTGAAGGAATATAGTTTGATTTTTTAAAATCAAATATTTTTTTTAATTAGATAGAGATGCTGATATGTGACTTTTTTTGTTTAGCATATTACATCTTTTATTGCTATAACTAATCATTTTATCTTTGATAGCAGATGTTTGAATTCATGGAGTTTTATCTCATGACATTCTTATAGTAACTATTTGCGGATCAAAAGTATGTATGAGAGAGTTAATTTCAACCTGGAAAATGATGATCTGATGTTTGAGTAGACTAAAGATCAGTTATCAATTTGAGTTTTCTGTTTTATTTACTTTTACATTTGAAACTTTTGTTTGAGTTTAGATTTATCATTTACTCTAAAACTCAGATTTGTGTTTGCTGAAAAAGTCATTTTTGTCATTATTAACTCTTGTTTTAAATAATTTGTTATGTGATACAATTTATATACAATATATAAGAAGATTGTTGAGGTATATTTATATAACTAGTAACATGTTCTTAATGAGTTTGATTTGGATCCAGTAGGCATCCAATAACCCGTCGGGGATTTAGGGTTACAACGATAAATATTTATGTTGGGGGCAACGCAAAGATCGTTCCAAACTACACTGACACACGAGATGTTTTCAGCAATATAATTGTAGTATATATTATTATTGTTGGCGGAAGTATTTGGTTTGACCGAAGTCAATGAGGAGTTATATTAATATATATATATATATATAAATAGTAAATAATGTGAAACAGTAAGAGGCAAAGATGGTGTGAATAGTGGACCGGCGTGCATGCATTAATTGGAGGCAGGATTGTGTTTCTCTCTCTAGACAAATGGCTCTTTCTTAGTGGTTGACTTTGCCTATATATAGGATTGAATGCATACGGAAAATACAGCTTTGAAAAGCATTGTAAGTAGATGCCTTGCAAAAAAAGCAGCGGAAGCGTGCCTAGGAGGCGGACAGAAATTTGACAAATTTTATGGACTGTTTTAAGAACAACGGACTGCCTTTCATTTCGGCGGACAACAAAAAGCTGCTGACAGCTTTTGGTCAAATTTGCGGATTCCATTAGCAAAGTTGCGGACTCCAATATCTGCCAATTCCTATTGGCCAGCAAAGTTATGGACTCCATTAATCAGAGAAAGGAGAAGCATAGTGAAGATGCATCAAGAAATATTGCGGCCTCCAAGTAGCAGACTCCAAAGAGCGGAAGTTTTACTCGTGAATAGGAGCAATGACCTGTCTCTCCTATATGCGAACTGGAGCAATGCCAAGACAAGCTTGCGGACAGCAGCTCTGCGATTAGAAGTGTTTTTGTGAGGTGTTTGAGTTGTAAATTTGTGGTGTTGTAATAACAAGTTGTTTCATTAATATAAACAAGTTTCTCTTCTTTAAATTGTTTGGTGTCCACTTATTTCGCTTTCATCAGTGGTATCAGAGCCAAGTTGAGACCCTTGGAAGTAACTCAGAAGAGTTGAAGAGATAGAAACAATGGAGATGGTAAATGCTATGCCGGGTCAAGTTCCCAAGTTGACAAAGACAAACTATGAGAACTAGAGCATCCAGATGAGAGTGCTGCTAGCATTAAAGGAGCTTTGGGAGATAGTTTAGGATGGTTATGAAGAGCTAACTGCTGAAGCAAAGACGGCATTAACTAACGCCCAGAGGACAGCGCTGCGAGAGGCAAGGAAGAGTGACAAGAAGGCATTGTTCTTGTTATATCAAGGGGTTGATGAAGCAACCTTTGAGAATATCTCGAATGCTAGAATTTCTAAAGAAGCATAGGAGACCTTGTAACGCTCCTTGCAAGGAGTTGACAAGGCAAAGAAGGTGAAACTACAATCTCTTCGAACAGAGTATGAAGCTATCAAGATGCATAACTCTGAAAAGGTTGGTGACTATGTGACACGTCTACGGACGCTTGCAAATGAAATGAAGCGTAACAGAGAGACGACTGATGTTGTGAGTTTTATGGAGAAACTTATGTGATCGATGTCAAGAAAGTTCAACTATATAGTAGTGGCGATAGAAGAGTCGAAAGATCTCACTCAGATGTCTGTTGATAAACTCATAGGCTCTCTACAAGCCCATAAATACCGCATGCTACAAGATGAAGAGTAAAGTGGCTTAGAAAAAGCACTTCAGACTCAGCTGAACTTTGGAGAGAGTTTAGGAAGAGGAGGTGGTCAGCGAGATCGAGGATACCGAGGCAGAGGTAGAGGAAGAAGAGGAGGAAGAGATCAGGGAGGAAATCAGAACTTCCAGAAAGAGGAGCAACCTCAAGCAAGAGGGCATGAAGGAAGAGGAAGAGGGCGAGGAAGAGGCCGTGGTGGAATTGCCTAAGTCTAATATTACAACTGTAACAGGTTTGGGCACATGAGTTATGACTGCAGACTTCCGAGGAGGAATGAAAAGACCAACCACTATGCCGAAGCAAGAAACACTGGTGGTGATCCAATGATGTTCTTAACCCTATAGAGGAGCTGAAAGTGGTAGAAATAAAGTCTGTTACTTAGACATAGGAGCGGGCAACCATATGTATGGTGAGAAGGAGTTGTTCACTAACCTTGAACCAAGTACTGGTGAGGTTAGCTTTGGAAATGCTTCAAAGATCTCGGTAGAAGGCAAAGGGTTGATAGTGTTCACCCGAAATGATGAGAAGGTGCGCCTCAACGATGTGTTCTATATTCTTGGCTTGAAGAGTAACATCTTAAGTCTTGGACAGTTGGTGGAGAAAGGCTACTGCATTCAGTTGAAAGATGGTTCGTTGGCTATGAAGAACCATCGAGTAAAAGAGGTGATGAAAGTAAAGATGACGACGAATCGTCTCTTTACTTTGAAAATGGATGCCAAGGAGACGACATGCCTAGCAAGAACTGAAGAGGAAGAAGAAGCTTGGTTGTGGCATCATAGGATGGGTCACTTAGGCTTCAGCGTTCTGAAGCTTATATCACATGCAAAGATGGTGGAAGGTCTACCAAAGATCTTACAGGCACATAAGATTTATGATGCTTGTACGAAGGGCAAGCAGAAGAGATAGAGTTTTGAAGGTGGAAAGTCTTGAAGAGCAAGGAGACAACTTGAACTGGTTCATTCGGACATTGCTGGTCCGTTTGATATTCCTCAGTTGGCGGAAGCAAATACTATATCCCCTTCACCGATGACTTTAGTCAGAAGTGTTGGGTTTACTTCTTGAAGGAGAAGTCTGAGGCCCTTGACAAGTTCAAGGAGTTCAAGGCAATGACAGAGAAGGAGAGTGGGCAGTACCTGAAGGTACTTAGAACTGATCGAGGTGGGGAGTACACCTCAAAGTTATTTAATTCATTCTGCAAAGAGCATGGGATTGCTCATCAGTTGACTGCAGCTTACTCACCTCAGCAGAACGGAGTTGCTGAGAGAAATAACTTAATGATACAGAACATGACAAGGAGTATGATAAAGGACAAGAAGTTGCCGATGATGTTCTCGGCTGAAGCAGTACAATATGTTGTATACTTGATAAACAGATGCCCGACGAAGTGTGTTAAGTTCAAGACTCCATATGAGGCATGGAGTGAATGGAAGCCAAGTGTGCAACACTTGAGGTTGTTTGAGTGTGTAGCTTATGCTCACATCCCTGATCAGAAGAGGAAGAACCTGGATGACAAAAGTGAGAAGTGTATATTTGTAGGTTATGCTCCGATGAGTAAGGCTTACAAGTTATACAACCCAGTGATGAAGAAGGCTATCATCTCAAGAGATGTCATGTTCGAAGAAGATAATTGTTGGAGCTGCGATGAGGAGAGAAATATCAAGGGAATGTTTTATGATGATGAAGATGAAGAAGGTGGTCATGAAGCTGAAGCTGCGGATAGTGGAGTTGAACCACCATCACCTATCACAACCCGCATTTTCTCACACATTTAAATAAGATCAGAGCACGAGAAAATACGTGTCGTGATGCCACGCCGTGCAGGGGATAACTGCACGCGCTCCGGCAAAACCTAAACTCGCGTTCGTTGAATAAATCATCATTTCTTATACAAGTAAACCAGTTACAGTTTGATGGTCGTACCCCTCGGCACCGTGGATCAGCTAGTCCACATGAAAAACTATAATTTTATACGAGCGGAAATACATAGTTAAGGTAAGTTGACATCCTACATGAGTAGAATCGTCCCCAAAGGACCTCTCAAGGAATGCAGGACTCTAGGTGCCTCATAATATATAGAAAATAGCTTTTTTACGTACTCGAGAAATAGTGCGTTGGTGTTTTAAATCATGACATGCATGAGATACATATAGGTTGTGACATCACCACCGAGCAAAGACTCGGGGGGAGCTTCCACTCCCTACTCTAGTGGAGTAAGCACCAACAGAAGTGGTCCTAATGAAGCAAGCACTAGCAGGAGCATCTCTGAAGGTTCTCAACCTAGGATGAGAAGATTGGAAGAGATCTACGAGGAGACGGAGATAATTCATGCTAAGTTTTCTTTGTATTGTCTTTTAGCATATTGCGAACCATACTCATATGAAGAAGCTGCTCATGAGAAGACATGGAGAAAGGCGATGAATGAAGAGATATCATCCATCAAGAAGAATGATACTTGGGAGTTAGTCACTCTGCCTGCAAGTCACAAGCCCATTGGTGTGAAATGGGTGTACAGAGTGAAGACAAACAAAAATGGAGAAGTAGAGAAGCACAAAGCAAGACTCATCGCGAAAGGCTATTGACAGGTTCAAGGTGTGGACTATGACGAGGTCTTTGCTCCAATGGCATGGATTGATAATATCAGACTGATCATTGCACTAGTTGCTCAGTATAAGTGGAAGATCTGTCAGATGGACGTCAAGTTTGTATTTCTGAATGGGTACTTGGAGGAAGATGTGTATGTCCAGCAGCCTCCTGGATATGAGGTGAAAGGTCAAGATAAGAAAGTCTATAAGCTGAAGAAGGCGTTGTATGGGTTGAAGCAAGCGCCTCATGTTTGGAATGAAAGAATAGATGCATACTTTTAGAAGAACGGGTACATGAAGAGCACGTATGAGTATCCACTCTACACGAAGGTGGAGAAGAATTGTGATATCGTGGTCGTATGCTTGTATGTTGACGACACGATATTCACATGCAACAACCCTTTCATGTTCGAGGAGTTTAGGAAGACAATGAAGAAGGAGTTTGAGATGACAGATCTGGGTAAACTCACTTACTTCTTTGGCATAGAAGTGCAACAGAGTGAAAAAGGGATTTTCATCTCTCAAAAAAAGTATGTGGAGGAGATTCTGAAGAAGTTCCGGATGGAGAATATCAAGGCTATCTCTACTCCTGCAGATCCGGGGATGAAGCTGAGAAAGGATTCAAATGATGAAGCAGTCGACTCTACATTGTTTAAGAGTCTAGTTGGAAGTCTACGCTATCTGACTTTCACTATGCCTGATATGATGTATGTAGTTGGAGTTGTTAATAGATATATGGAGGAGCCAAAGCAAGATCACTTCACAACAGGGAAGAGGATCTTGAGGTATGTGAGTGGGACGAGAGATCATGGTTTGATGTACTCAACTGCAGAAGAGTTGAAATTGGTCGGCTACTCCAATAGTGATTATGGAGGAGATGTGAATGATCGGAAGAGCACTTCCTGGTATGTTTTTCATGTGGGAACAGCTGTGTTCTCGTGGAGTTCGAAGAAGCAGGCAACAATTACTCTATTGACTTGTCAAGCTGAGTACATTGCAGCGGCAGCTTGTACCTGTCAGGTGATTTGGTTGAGAAATCTCCTGCAAGAGTTGCATCATCCACAAGATGTTCCTGTGACGGTGTATATTGATAACATGTCCGCGATTCAGCTAGCGAAGAACCCAGTGTTGCATGGGCGCAACGAGCATATCGAGACAAAGTATCACTTTCTACGTGAGCAAGTGCAGCGGAAGGTGGTGGAGTTAGTTTATTGCCCCACATGAGAGCAGATGACAGATATTTTCACAAAGACGTTGAATACTGAGACGTTCATGAAGTGTAAGAGCAAACTCGGCATGTGCTGCCGTATTTGAGGGGGAGATTGTTGGCAGAAGTATTTGGTTTGACCGAAGTCAATGAGAAGTTATATTAATATGTACATATATATATATATTAATATAAATAGTAAATAATGTGAAACGATAAGAGGCAAAGATGGTGTGAATAGTGGACCGGCGTGCATGCATTAATTAGAGGCAGGATTGTGTTTCTCTCTAGAAAAATGACTCTTTCTTAGTGGTTGGCTTTGCCTATATATAGGATTGAATGCATACGAAAAATGCAGCTTTGAAAAGCATTGTAAGTAGAAGCCTTGCAAAAAAAAATAGCAGCGGAAGCGTGTCTAGGAGGCGGACAAAAATTTGACAAATTTTACGGACTGTTTTAAGAACAGCGGTCTGTCTTTCATTTTGGCAGACAACAAAAAGCTGCGGACAGCTTTTGGTCAAATTTGCGGACTCCATTAGCAAAGTTGCGGACTCCAATATCTGCCAATTCCTATTGGCCAGCAAAGTTGCGGACTCCATTAATCAGAGAAAGCGGAAGCATAGTGAAGGTGCATCAAGAAATATTGCAGACTCCAAAGATTGACGTGTGAATAGGTGCAGCGACCTGTCTCTCCTATATGCGAACAGGAGCAACGCCAAGACAAGCTTGCGGACAGCAGCTCCGCGATTAGAAGTGTTTTAGTAAGGTGTTTGAGTTGTAAATTTGTGGTGCTGTAATAGCAAGTTGTTTCATTAATATAAACATGTCTTTTCTGTAAATTGTTTGGTGTCCACTTATTTGGCTTCCATCAATTATATGGTCTCGATCTAGTCAGTCCATTTTGAGCAAGAAATTAATAGATCTTCACGCAGCTTCTTAGGCTCTGTTTGGCACCGTGGTGGCTGCGGTTAGTGAACGCCGGACCCTCATCCACTTTTATAGCATGGTAGCGGCTAAGATAATGTTTATAATCAAAATTTATTAATGCTAATCATTGGCATCTCTCCTGTGCATGTGAAATGAATTATTCTTGACTTCCAGAACACGAGCAGCATTCTATTCTTGTTCAGAAAAATTGCCACTAGAAAGCTGTGAAATTTTCGATCTAATAAAGAATGCCAATTAAGCAAAATCAAACAATGCCTGCATGTCCGATGCCTATTTTTGCTCGGGTTTAGGTGACGTCTCCTGCCAAGGATTCGGCATTTCCTCTGATTCCAGTTCTGGTTCATGCTCCAGCGCCGGTGCCTGTGCCGGAAAGGGCTCAGTCTTGGCGTCAGCTTGTACTCTGTTTACAGAGCAAGCTCCCTGTTTTGGCTCTGTTTTTGGTGTCCTTTCGGCGGCTCCGGCAAAGCCTCCTGCGCAAGTTCTTGCTCTTGCTGTTGCGCCGGCACCGGCTCGGGCTCCTTCTTGAGTTGGAGCAGGATGCGGGAGCCCTCCAGGATTTCATAGTGCTCGGTATCATGTTCATCCTCCAGGACATTGCCGTTGAAGACAAGTATTTGGCGGGAGATGGGAAAGCCATGGTACTTTTGTATCACTTCTTTTATTTCCTGAACGGTGGCGAAGAACCAAATTTCTTGCTTGAAGCGCAAGCCCTCCTCGGTCTCAATCTCCACGTCCATTTTGAAGAAGAAGGCTGGCAATCTTCTTCCCTGCAGCTTTCTTCACCGTTTTGATTCAAGATGATTTATTTCGGAAAAATCTTGTTAATTAAATGGACAAATGGATACCATTCATTTCGTCACAAAATGAGAGGATCCAGATCCATATAAATATAGCCATGCTTAGGGAAGGAATAACTTTCCGAGCAATAAATATTTAAAATCAAAATTTATCAATGCTTATACTCGTCATCTCCCTTCGGTTTGTGAGGCGCTCCAGCAATCTCTCTGTATCAGTCCTTTCAATTCTCCATTATTGTGGGGAGAGATTTTTTTGGTGCCTCCGCAAAAATGTTAATCCATCCACTTAAAATTTAACAATAGAAATTGGACAATTTAGAATGTGTGGCTCTGATTTCTCCTGCTCGCACACTGCTTTTGTGGGTTGAGTGCATGAATTTTTTTTCCGTGTGAGTGGGAGTGTTGACAAAATGAATTCAATTGAATTGTTCTCCAATAGAATCTAAATTTATCATTGAATTAAGATATTTGCATTTGCCCTGAAATCTAGGATTTGAATTCGAATTGTGTTTGAATTCAAATTCACTTCAAATTATTAACCAAATAAATTTTAAAGGACGGCCATAATCATCTTTTATATAATATAGATATTTTTATTATTCGTGAACTGTATAATCCGAAATCTTATTAAAGATAATATTATTCGGATTCAAATTTAATTACACTCGAATTCAAATTTAATTTGAAATAAAAAATTATGAATATTAAATAAATTTAATCCCAAATTATCATGAACTATTTACATGCAAACAGCAAAAATAAAATGTACTCTGGAAGAAAATTTCTTTTCACAAAATGAATTTATCTTTCTTATGAAAACACGTGTATTATTTTAATTCTTGTTTAATAAAATTGTCGTCGCCTAGAATAATGTTTACATTTTAGTTTTCATAATAAAGTCAATTATTATTTTATTTTCTTGACCCGTGCAATGTATTTTCTGTTTATCTATTTTACTAAATAAGAGTGACAGTACGACCTGTTGGAAACGTGTATGGGTTCCCGCGCAACCTCAACTCCACAAACCAATTCCACTAATCACCAAACCGCCACCACAAACAGCCTACCCGAGCGGTTAGCCTCCTTCGAGTAGTCCTCTCGCACGACGAGCTCCACCCAGGCGACCTGCACCCCTTTCTCGCGAGCTGCTGCGGGCTGCTCGCCTCCACGCGAGCTGCAACTAGGCGAGCGGGCATGACAAGACCAACCCGGCGAGACCAACTGGCAAGACCGCCCCTTGCTTGCGGCTAGACCACCACACGCGAGCACGCCACCCGCGACCTCCTCCACTCACGGCGAGATCTCCAACCCGCGAGCTGGCACAGGCGAGATCAGCACCGAAACCACGAGCACACAAGCCGCGAGCTCCCCCTCTCGCGGCGAGATCACCAAGCCGTTCGGCTAGACTCCCTGCAGGCTGCACTAAACATTACACTCTTGCGTTGCGACGCTTCTCTCTCAAAACAAAACCGGAAATGGAGAGGAATTTCACTATCTCATCAATCTTCTAAAGTTCTACATCCAAGCCTTTATATAGGCAAACGAAACCAATGAAAATAGGATGCATGGCAATGCAATAAATGCCACTTCTAACCACTATTTACTTACATTGAATATATAAACCATATTAAAAAAATTCCAAAAAGCTATTGATCCGGTCAACTAAGTCAAAGTCCAACAAACTCCCCCTCAAACTTGGCAGCACATGCCGAGTTTGCCCTTCAACTTCAAAAACGTCTCCACCTTCAATGCTTTGGTGAAAATATCCGCAACATGCTCTCTGATGGGGCAATACACCACTTCAACCGTTTTCAGCTCCACTTGCTCACGGAGGTAGTGGTACCTCGTCTCGATGTGTTTGCTACGCCCATATAGCATCGGGTTCTTTGCGAGCTGGATGACCGACATGTTATCAATATACATGGTCATAGGGACATCCTGCGGATGATGTAGCTCCTCCAAAAGATTTCTTAGCCAAATTGTCTGGCAGGTACAGGCTGTCGCTGCTATGTACTCCGCTTCATATGATGATAAGGCGATCGTCGCATGCTTCTTCGAACTCCATGAGAACACTTCTGTTCCTACATGGAAGGCATACCCGAAAGTTTTCTTCCGGTCATTCACGTCACCTCCATAGTCACTATCTGAGTACCCGACTAGCTTCGGCTCCTCTCCAGTAGAATACATCAGACCATGTCCTCTAGTTCCGTTCACATATCATAGGATTCTCTTCGCTGCCGTGAAGTGGTCCTGCTTTGGTTCCTCCATGTACCTGCTAACTACTCCAACAGCGTACATGATGTCAGGCCTGGTGAAGGTCAAGTAGCGTAAGATTCCGACCAGGCTTTTGAATATCGTGGAGTCGACCGCTCCTTCCTTCGAGTCCTTTCTCAGCTTCATCCCTGGATCAGCAGGAGTGGAGATAGCCTTGTTATCCTCCATCCTAAACTTCTTCAAGATCTCTTCCGCCTACTTCCTTTATGAGATGAAAATCCCGTCTTCACTCTGCTGCACCTCTACACCTAGGAAGTAGTTCAGCTCCCCAAGGTCGGTCATCTCGAACTCCTTCTTAATAGTTCTCTTGAACTCCTCAAACATCGCAGGGTTATTGCCAGTAAATATCATATCGTCTACGTATAGACATATGATCATCATGTCTCCATTCTTCTCCACCGTAGTGTATAGAACATACTCGTACAGACTCTTCTTATAGCAGTACTTCTGAAGGTATCCATCTATCCTCCCATTCCAGGCACGAGCTCCTTGCTTCAAACTGTACATAGCCTTGTCTAGCTTGCACACCTTCCTTTCTTGCCCTTTCACCACATATCCTGGAGGCTGCTCAATGTACACATCCTCCTCCAGGTAGACATTTAGGTAGGCAGATAGCACATCCATCTGCATGATCTTCCATCCATGGTGAGCTGCCAGTGCAATGATCAACCTGATGGTGTCAATCTGCGCTACTGAGGCAAACACTTCATCATAGTCCACTCCTTGTACTTGCCTATAGCCCTTCACGACTAACATTGCCTTGTGTTTCTCCACGCCCCCATCATTGTTCATCTTCACCTTGTAGACCCACTTTACCCCCAGGGGTTTGTGGCCAGCAGGTGGATCCACCAACTTCTAAGTGTCATTCTTCTTGATGGATCATATCTCCACATCCATTGCTTTCCTCCAAGCTTCTTCTTGGGCAGCTTCATCATAAGAGCGCGGCTCACAATCTGCTAAGAGGCAATATAAAGAAAAATTGTTAAATGTCGGTGTCGTCTCTTCATAGATCACCTCCAACCTCCACATCCTAAGTTGAGGACGATCATCTTTGCTTTCGCTGGTGCTAGCTCCACCAGATCTGCCTCCACTAGTACTTGCTCCACTCGAGTAGGAGGTAAGAGCTCCCCATAACTCTCCACAAGGTAGTGATGGTGGCTCAGCTCCACCCATCTCAGCTTCAGCTTCCTGACCACCTTCCTCTTCATCCTCATTAAAGAAAATCCCCTTGATGCTCCTCATTGCTTCATCCCAGTTCCAGCGGCTGTCTTCCTCAAACACGACTTCCCTTGAGATTATAGCTTTCTCGGTCACCGGGTTGTACAACCTATAAGCTTTGCTCATCAGAGCGTAGCCTACAAAGATGCACTTCTCACTTCTGTCATCCAGCTTCTTTCTTCTCTGGTCCGGGACATGAGCATAAGCTACACATCCGAAGACCCTTAAGTTTTTCACGCTCGGCTTCCACCCACTACATACTTCAAACGGAGTCATGAACTTCACACTCTTTGTGGGGGCATCGGTTTAGCAAGTACACAGCAACATGTACTGCTTCCGCCCAGAACTTCTTTAACAACCCCTTACCCTTCACCATGCTCCTTGTCATGTTCATAATAGTCAAGTTCTTTCTTTCTGCAACCTCATTATGCTGGGGTGAGTACCCGCCGTCAACTGGTGTGAGATCTCACACTCTCTGCAGAACTCATCGAACAGCCTAGAGGTGTACTCCCCACCTCTATCAGTCCTCAGCACCTTCAGTGATTGACCACGTTCCTTCTCTGCCATTGCCTTGAACTCCTTAAACCTGTCAAGGGCCTCAGCCTTCTCGCTTAAGAAATACACCCAACACTTCTGACTGAAGTCATCCGTGAAGGTGATATAATACTTGCTTCCGCTCACTAAGGTAGTCTCAAACGGACCAGCAATGTCCAAGTGAACTAGTTCAAGTTGTCTTCTCGCCCTTCTGGACTTGCCTCCTTCAAACGTCAACCTCTTCTGCTTCCCCTTCGTGCATGCCTCACAGACCTCCTGTGGAGGCGAGATCATAGACAATCCTTCCACCATCTTGGAGTGAGAAGAATGACCATCTTGGAGTGCATACCTCACCACCATTTCGAGGCTTGTGAACAGTTCCTTCTCTCCACACATGTGGTTACTAGCTTCGGTATCCAAATACCATACATTGTTCCTTCCACCTTCAGGCCCTCTATAGGTTAGGAACATCATCAGATCGCCACCGGTGTTGCTTGTTTCTGCGTAATGGTTGGCATCTCCTCCCTTCCTTGGAGCCCAACAATCATAGCTCATATGCCCAAACTTGTTACAGTTGTAACACTGTATTTAGGATATATCTCCTCTACCACTTCCTTGACCTCTTTCTTGGCCTCTTCCTCTTCCTACTGTGTCTTGCCTCCAACCTTGAGGTTGCTCTGCCTCCCTCCAATGGTTTTGATTCCTCCCTTGACCTCTTCCTCCTCTTATTCCCTCTACCTCTTTCTTGGTAGCCTCAGCCACGCTGACCTCCTCCTCTTCCAGAGCTCTCTCCAAAATTTAACTGAGTCTGAAATGTCTTCCCCAAGCCACTCGACTCCTCATCATCCTGCAACATTCGATACTCGTGGGCCTATAGAGACCCGACAAGCTCATCTACGGTCATCTGGGTGAGGTCCTTCGATTCTTAGATCACCACCACCACATGACGGAACTTCTTTGACATAGATCGTAGGAGCTTCTCCATAAGGCTCACATCGTCTATCGTCTCTCAATTGCGCTTCATCTTATTTGTGAGCATCCGCAGACGGGTCACATAGTCTTCAACCTTCTTTGAACCCTGCATCTTCATCACTTCATACTGAGCTCGAAGGGATTGCAGCTTCACCTTATTAGCTTTGTCAACTCCTTACATGGAGCGTTGCAACACCTCTCATGTCTCCTTTGAGCTAGTCGCATCTGAGATCTTTTCAAACGTCGCCTCATCGACACCTTGATATAGTAAGAAAAGAGCCTTATCCCTCTTCTTGGACTCCCTCAATGCCGTCCTCTGAGCATTAGTCAATGTTGCCTCCGCTTCTGTACTAAGTTCCTCATAACCATCCTCTACAATCTCCCACAACTCCTTTTGTAAGACCCCCTCCCCCCTTACCAAGGAGGCTACCGTGTCTTATGCCCAGAACCGCCGTCTTACGGTGGCACTAACTCACGGGTTAGCCGACACCGCAATACGCCGATTCTGCCGGCTAGTACGATCATATAACCTGTAGGCCAATATGAGAAGAAAGAAGCAAAACAGTGTATGAATCCATCAGTCCAAAAGAAGAGTACAAGAAAGAGTAAAAAGGGCTTATGCCAGTACATCAAAATCACTCTCTCTCAAAATAAATAAATGCGGAAGCTATACTATAACATCAGATCTCGTCCCACCTGAGGACGCACAGTAGTGGTAGTAGTCTGCTGAAGCGGTATCTGCTCCTCAAGTCCTGCCTCCTCGACGTGCTGGTGCTCCATCTCCACGGGCTCCTAAAAATAGTTTGGTCATCGACCATTAGTCAAAAAGACTAAGTCGTTTCCTCCGCACCTCGTCCCGCAGCTCCTAGGCACCGAGCGGAAGGACGAAGCAGAGGACAACAAGGGGTAGCAAAATGGAAGCAGGTGACAGAATCTAACTAGAGTTGTAATAAGTAATGTTGTTCTAGTCTAGCAGTTATAAGTATGGTACAAGTAGTAAGTAAGAGTAGTGCAGTAAAGGAAAGTAAAGAACAGTAGTATGAGCAAGTAAATAAACTAAACTACCACTATGCTATCATCACAAACGTATCCTAACTTATATAAATGCCCATATAAATATATAAGTTAGGATTTCCAGGAAATTTAACTTATCATATAAAAGAGCCCATACTAATTTATATGATAAGGATCTATGAAGCGTATGACCTAATATGAATGAATGTTATGATGCAATTTTATGCACAGGCAAGTGCAACTCACACACAACGACTATGTGATCATAGACCTTTAGTTCCCACTTTTTGAGAGCTAGCATCACTCTCGGGTACCACCGTTGTGGCTACGGTAGCAGCGAAGCGGGCGTCTCCGCTTCTAGACCGGTATGCACACTACCAAGCCTTAGACCCCTCTCATACGCCTCTGTACACGTCCAAGGTGCACTCTAGAGTCTCGCGTACGTACTTTGCTGACAACCCGTCAGTCTTGTTGGGTCGGATGTGCGTTATCGGGGATCGTCCTCCAAACCGCAGTGTAAAACAACCCACTGGCCCCTCTAACTCTCACAACCGCCTGGTGCACCGTACTGCCATCGGTGTGACGAACGGTCAGTACTGCATGCCCCGCCACAATATTTATTCATATGCAAGTATTTCATTCCGAGCCTCCCGCTCGCAGGACCAAACCCGTCCTGAATCCCTCAAACCCAAACCCGGGTGAGAACGTACATTAGTGCATTATACCAACTCCCTCAGACCCTAAACGGGTGAGAACGCACATTAGTGCTTTTATCCAACTCCCTCAAACCCTAAACGGGTGAGCATATATCATGAATCTCTCCAACCCTACACGGGCGAGAAGGTACAACAATGTCCTAACCTATTAGACTACTCTTGTCTACGGGTTATTATACTTAGAGGTTTAAGGTTAATCCCAGGACTGCCCCCGGTATTCCCTGTGAAAGGCTCTCAAGGGGCACTAGGAACTGTGTTGGGATTATGCCCAGCGTTCCCTTTTGCAAGGATATTTATTTTAGTTGATGGCTACCCATGTCTCTCCCCAGCTCTCTTTATTGCTCTAGTACAACCCTAGTGACTTAAGGTGTTACCGGGAAACCGACGGTCTTCCGTCGACCCCCACTCTAGTTGCTACCCTAAGACTTGCACTTTTAACCCATCACTAAGACCATGCTACCCACCAGGGATCATTCATTTTGCACTCTCTTATTTCTTCCGATAATCAATCCCCTGGTAACCTTAAACAAGACCTATTTATGTTATATGCAGACCATGTCCTATTATTACCCTAAAAATGGGATCTCCCAAACCTTAAGGCATCTTGCCCCTAAATATTTATCCTAGGGTGGTATGGGCTAAGGGAACTACTCTATGAATTCTCATAATTTTTCTTGGTCAAATAGTCCTTTAATTAAATCTTTTAAATTAATTACTAGGTCACTTTACACATGAAGTAGTGTGATTTAACATCCAATGACCTAGGTAATTTTTCCTGAGTTGTATAATGACAACATATTGTTGTCTACAGAGTTTCATAATTTTCCTTTAAATATTTATTCCAATTTCTTATTTAATACCAAATTCTCATAAATTCCATTTTCCAAATGAAGTATAGGCAATAAGTATTCCAAAATTCCAGGAAAATTACAGAACATATAAAACACTAATTTATGAATATTGGCAGAGTCTCATCAATTTTTATTGTGTAATGGCCTTTGAAATTCCATTATAACATATTTACCAAAAATGCCTTTGTAGTAATTTAACAACTAACAATACATCCATTAATTCTGAGCAATTTATGCAAGACTAATAATACAATTTTATAGCACTAGAATAAATTCCAAATTTTTCTGAGGTGCATATCCATCATTTCAAGAATTAAATGATATAAGGGTAAAATGGGCAATTTGAGATTTCTATTCCAAAAGCTCTTCAAACAGAAGGATCATATTTTTCCTAAATCAAATGTAACCTTATCTATAACTTGGCAAGGTTTGAGGATTTGTACTTGAGGAAAACCTATTTTACAATTTTATTTCCAAAAGAGCTATATTTAAAATAAATTCCAATAAATGGGATTTTTGATTCCAAAAATCCCATGATTAATTTGAGGGATGAAATTTACCCTAATGAACCACTGTAAATAATTCCAAGATCTTTGCATGCCTCCATTTGGCTGAATACACCATATTTGAAGTTTTGCTATTAGCACACCAAGGCAAAATAGGAACTAACACATGCAAGTGGATTCTCCAACATGCAGTGATCCAAAGGTGCTGAAATTTTTATCATACACCAAGGATATCCCCATTGACCTACCACCAAGATTTGGGGCCATGGGGAGGTATATAGCTCCATATATGTCACTTATTTATATTTTGATATTTTGACCAAAACTATAGGAAACAGTGTTCCCAAAATTCCTAAATTTTGGCAGGGGCTAAGTATGCCCTAATCATGCATGTACCCAAAATTTGGGGTCATGGTGATTACTGGTTTGACCTGGGCATCCAAATGAATTTTTGCCCTACTCTAGGACCAGTCCTAGGAGAAATGCCCTACAGGACTGTACACTATACCAAATCACAACTTTAAGGTGGAAAATTAAATGTAAGACAGTCAGCTACAATTCTCATTGAGGGACTAATTTCTTTAAATGACTCTAAGAGGCCTAAAAATAACATGCAAAATGGCTGTAATTATGTGACAGGAATTTACTATTCATCATATAAAAATTAAATCATATTAATGATTATGCACGAATCTTAAAGAGCAAACCGACAGGATCTGTTCATCTTCTCCAGTGGGTTAACGGCTGAGATTGAGCCGACCTGGAGCGGTTTTGCTGGCGGTTTCCGGCCAGCTGAGGCGGCGCCACCTCCGGCCAACGGTGTCATCACCTTCACGGTGGTGGTGACTATCATTTCCCGGCGATGGGGCGGCGGAAGACGGCGGCGACGGCGAACCCGAGCGGTGTCTAAAACTTGAAAAACTCTCATTTTTCTCCCATGGCATCGGGCTCAGTTGAGCCTGATATCTCTCCTAATCGATCTAAGATGCTAGTACGGGTAGATGTGAGGTGAAACGAACCTGAATTGGGGCTTGGCTGCGGGTCGGGCGGCGGTTTGCCATGGTGGTGGTGCGCCGGCGAGCTCCACCCCGATTCCTTGATTCTCTACTATTCTCCATGATCCAACACTCGAATTTCACTCCCTTATACCTCCTGAAGCTCCTGGTGAGGTCTGTTTGGACTGAATTTGGCTGTATATGGAGATACCACTTAAGTGAGCTCGGTTTGAGCTTTGGTTGCTCCGCCCCAGCTGCCAGTGGCACACAGCCCCCGTTTTCTGCTGGAAATGGAGAGAGGAGGTCGGCCATCTGGTTTTGGGCAGATAAAACCAGCTGATGGGGTGGCCATGTGGCCACCATTCCCTTCCTTTCCATTTCTCTCTCCTCCTTCCCTCAAAATCCCAATTTTACCCCCTTGCATGTATTCTCTCTCCTGATTTAGAGGGGTAGGACTGGTCTTGTTCACTTGGGCTGGCCATGGGCCAATTTTGGTGGGCTTGGTCCAATGGAAGATGGCTTGGTCTTCATTTCACTCCTTTAGGTCAATTTGTTGACTTGTTGACTTGGGGAGTTGACTTAGTCAACATGGTGGGTGGGATGACCCCATTTGATGGAAATGGGTCTAGTGGCACCACCCAACTTGGGTTGGGTCAAGGGGGTGCCCTACTTAGGCTAATTGGGCTTATGAGTGTGGGTTTGACCAAATTAAACCCAAGGTTGACTTTGGTCAATTGGGGTCAAATTGTTGACCTAGTGACTTGCCCTAGGGTCCACTTAGATTGTTTTTAGGGTTAGGGCAATGTGGTGGGGTCATGGTGTGGCTAGGGTCCCCACTTAGGCTAGTTTGACCTAGTTTGACTATGGTCCTATAGTGGGCCCCACATGGCTACCACCCACTATCTAGGGTCAAACCTAGTTGATCCCCTTACATTCACCCCAAGCCTAACCCAATCTAAGTTGAGGGGTCCAGAAGTAACATGGGATGTTACAAATTCCAATAAACAAGAAAATAATTTCGTCCCCGAAATTTATGTTCGGGTCTACGGGGTTCTACTTGCAAGAATTGTTAAGAAACTTTAAAACATAACTTGAAAGTACCTGATGCGAATAGCTCCGGGTGTTGCTCCAGCATCAGATCCCTCGGCTCCCAGGTGTGCTCCTCCCGTCCATGGTTGGACCACAGCAACTTCACAAGGGGGACCTTCTTCTTCCGTAACACTCGGATGGCTGTATCGTCAATCCGGATCGGCTCCAATCTAACTGATTTGTCAGGCTCTACCGGTCCGGCTGTAGTAGTAATGTGCTGCTCCGGCCGAAGGAGAGCTCTTCGCAAGGAAGAGACATGGAAGACGTCATGTAATGCACCCAACTCCGGTGGCAGCTGCAGTAGGTAAGCCAAGGGGCCGATCCGCTCCAGGATCAGGTATGACCCCATGTATCGTGGACTGAGATTCTTGTGCCTCCGCACCCGAAAGACACCGTGTACTGGACGTATCTTCAAGAATACTCTGTCTCCAACCTGGAACTCCACCTTCCGGTGCCGAGCATCATAATACTTTGCCTGCCTGCTCTGGGCCTCTAATAGTCGATCTCTGATCAATCGAATCTGAGCCTCAGTATCCTCTATATAATCAGGTCCAAGAGCCCTGGTATCCACGCCCTGAACCCATGATAGCGGTGTCCGACATCTCCTCTCATAAAGTGCCTCATATGGAGCCATCCTGATGCTAGCCTGGTGGCTATTATTATATGAGAACTCAATCAGTGGCAGCAGCCTCTCCCAGGGCTTCCCCGTATCCAAAATGCACAGTCTGAGTAGGTCCTCCATAGTCCGGATGGTCCGCTCGGTCTGTCCGTCGGCCTGCGGATGGAAGGCGGTACTAAAAGTAAGCCGAGATCCCAAGTAAGCATGCACGGCCCTCCACTCGCTTGAAGTGAACCGACCATCACGGTCCGAAACAATCGTCCTAGGAATGCCATGATATATGACGTACTGCTCCACAAATAGTCTCACCAGAACTGCAACTGGGGCATCCTTTCGAACTGGAATGAACCGCGCTACCTTGGTCAATCTATCCACTATAACTCATATAGAATCATGCCCAGAGTGGGAGCGAGGCAATCCGTGTACAAAGTCCATAGCAATGTCCTCGAACTTCCATTCTGGAACTGGCAGTGGCTGTAGTAAACCTCCCGGGCTCTTGCATTCTGCCTTCACACGCTGGCAGGTCTCGCAATGGGTCACAAAATTCGTGATCTCCCTCTTCATCCCGGGCCAATACATAGACCTCCGCAAATCTGCCCACATCTTGGTGATGCCGGGGTGTACTGAATATCTCGTGCAATGTGCCTCTCTGAGTATGTCATCCCGGATACTGCCCCCTGCTGGTATGTAGATGTGCCCACGGAATCGAAGAAGATCATCCTATAGCGTGTAGTCCTCGACCTTGCCCCTCTCCAGGGCACTGAATATCGGCTGTAACGCAACATCCAGCCTCTGATATGCTCGGATGCGCTCCTGTATATCATCGCCGCTGATCACTGAGCTCAAATACTCTCGATACACTACTGGCTCGGTCTCGGATACCATGGTAATGTGCATGTCCTCCATCATCTGTAGCAACTCTATAGACATCAACCGGGGCTCCGGTCCAGAAGTGCCGGCCCTCCTGCTCAAAGCATCTGCTACCGTGTTCGCTTTTCCCGGATGGTAGTGGATCTTGTAATCATAATCACAGAGGAACTTCAGCAATCTCCTCTGTCTCAGGTTTAAGTCCTTCTGTGTATCAATATACTTAAGATTCTTATGATCTGAAAAGATGTCACAATGAATCCCGTATAAGTAATGCCTACATATCTTTAGGGCGAAAACCACAGCCCCGAGCTACAGGTCATGTACTGGATAGTTATGCTCATGCTTCTTCAACTGTCTTGAAGCATAAGCAATAACATGTCCATGCTGCATCAGGACTGCACCCATCCCCTGATAAGAGGCGTCCGTGTAGATCTGGAATCCTTCGCTCCCGGATGGAAGCGCAAGAATGGGGGATGAGATGAGTCGGTCCTTCAGCTCCTGAAAATCCGTCTCGCACTGCTCCGACCAAACAAAATCTGCGTCCTTCTTCGTCAAGGACGTGAGGGGGAGTGCTATCCTCGAGAACCCCTCCACGAACTTGCGATAATACCCTGCTAGTCCCAAGAAACTGCGGATGTCAGATGCGGTCTTCGGCCGTGGCCAATCCCTCACTGTCTCTATCTTGGCTGGGTCCACTGCTAATCCAGCCCCATTGATCGTGTGCCCCAGGAAAGCCACCTCCTGCAGCCAGAACTGGCACTTTGAAAATTTTGCGTACATCTGGGTCTCCCTCAGCCTCTGCAAGACCTGCGCCAGGTGCTCCGTATGCTCCTCCCGAGTCCGAGAATATATAAGGATGTCGTCGATGAATACAATCACGAAGCGGTCTAAGAAAGGCTCGAATACACGGTTCATTAGACTCATAAATGCGGCAAGGGCATTCGTGAGCCCAAAAGGCATCACCGTGAACTCGTATAATCCATAGCGTGAACTGAATGCCATCTTCGATATGTCCTCTTCCCTGATACGGAGCTGGTAGTAGCCGGATCACAAATCTAGCTTGGAGAACCAGAAGGCTCCCTGCAGCTGGTCAAATAACTCATCTATCCGAGACAGAGGATAGGTATTGCGGACTGTTAACCGGTTCAGCTCCCGGTAATCTATGCATAGTCGCAATGACCCGTCCTTCTTCTTCACAAAGAGAACTGGCGCTCCCCATGGCGATGAACTGGGCCGCACAAATCCTGACTCGACTAGCTCCTGTAGTTGAGTCCTGAACTCTGCTAACTCCCTGGGAGCCATCCTGTAGGGTGCCCGGGACACCGGCCTCGCTCCCGGTACTAGCTGAATCCTGAAATTCAAGTCTCTAGCAGGTGGTAGCCCGGGCAATTTCTCCGGGAATACGTCGGAGAAATCCCGGACCACCGAAATATCTGAGATAGTCGTCTCTGCTCCCACCATCTCGAAACAGATAAGATAAACTTCTTCACCCTGCTCGTGGGCCTTCACGGCCTGTACAGAAGATAATAATAGGTGGCAGATAGGCTGAATACCTTCAACGATAACATGAGAGTCGTCATGCCTTAGCGTGATCCTCCTGGACGGACAATCTATCCGAGCATGGTTCTGATACAACCAGGTCATGCCCAAAATCAAGTCAAAGTCCTGCAGCTTCAGAATAGTTGTTGGCGCCTCAAATATCTTGCCGCCAATCTCGGCCTCCATATCACAATGTGCAGTGGTCCGCAGCTCTGACCCATCTGGTAGACGCACCCTCAACTCCAGTCCAGGAAACCTCTCCACGCCTTCGAGTCCGTCGATGAAGGCCTCAGATACGAACGAGTGCGAAACACCCGTGTCGAAGAGAGTGTGAGCGGGCTTGCCGCTGATCATAACTATGCCTGAGGTTTGTTTACGTGAAAGTTAACTGTTATCCTATAGTTCCAGGTACTATATATAATTAAAAATTCAAGAAATTCAATAATTAACTTTAAGTACCTGTGATAACCTCCTCGAGGTTCCTCTGCTCTGTTAGGTCCAAGGCGTATATCTGTTGCTGCTCGCGTCTCCTGCCGTGATATCCCCGGCCTCGGCCTCGTCCTCGGCCTCGTCCTCGGCCCTGCTGTACTGGGGCCACTGGAGGTGGAGGAGGAGGAGGAGGATGGAATCGATGCGGGCACTCCGACCTAATGTGCCCGGGCTGGCGGCATCCGTAACAAACTACCTGTCGGTGGCCTCGGTCATCCTGTCTCCTCGGATCATGCATCTGTAGTGGTGGGGGAGCCAATGCTGGAGGAGGCCCCTGCTCCTGCCTGAAGTTGGGACGACGACGTCCCCCACCCTTCCTGTATCTGATAGTCCTGCCTCTCTGAGAGACTCTGCTGCTCTCTCCTGATGTCGACCCATCAAATGGTCTCTTCCCTCCGGCTTGCACCATCAGCTGGTCAGCCTCCAGCTTCTTCGCCATCTCGATGATCTGCCTAGATGTGCCATGAGAAATGAACAACAAGGCCTGCCTCAAATCATCCCTGAGACCCCGGTAGAACCTCTTGGCATACCTCCTATCATCGGTATCCTGAATCCCTGCGAACCTGGCCAAATGAGAGAACTCTCTCTGATACTCGATCACCGATCTAGTCCCCTGTCTGAGGTTCAAAAACCTCTCCTCCAAGGCATCTATGTCCGTAGCAGAGACGAAGTGCTCCAGAAATACATCGCCAAACTCCTCCCACGATATCTCTGACAGCTCAAAGTCCGCATATGTAGACTCCCGCACTGATTTCCACCATCTCTTCGCATGAGCCTCTAGCACAGAGGTGGCTAGAGGTACTGCCTCACCGACTGGGCAGCTGATGCCTGCTAAGATCTCGTGTATGGCATCCAGCCATTCTTCCGTCTTTACGGCATCCTCTATCCCACGGTACGTCGGTGGGGACAGGCTCTTGAATGCACTCAGCCAGCTCGACCCCGGATTTGGCTGTGGAGCCGGGACTTGCTGGGATCTGAAGGCATCCAGAATCGCCGTCAAGGTCTGCCCCATCTCCGTATGTAGGAATGGAGTGGCAGCTGGAGGGGGAGGAGCCACATTTTGCGGCGCGGCGACCTGTGGAGGTTGCATAAAGGTAAGGTTAAAACAGAACTGGCCTAACTCATTGTACTTTGTGGACCATTTATGTGACTTTTGTACATGGGCACGCCACTGCTTCCGCTGCATAGTTTGTCCGCAAACTAATGCTTGGGCGGGGGTGGTTCCATGTTGTGGACTTCTTTCTCATATGATCGTTGTTCAAGTGATACCAGTTTGTAAGACCCCCTCCCCCCTTACTAAGGAGGCTACCGGGTCTTATGCCCAGAACCGCCGTCTTACGGTGGCACTAACTCACGGGTTAGCCGACACCGCAACACGCCGATTCTGCCGGCTAGTACGATCATATAACCTGTATGTCAATATGAGAAGAAAGAAGCAAAACAGTATATGAATCCATCAGTCCATAAGAAGAGTACAAGAAAGAGTAAAAAGGACTTATGCCCAGTACATCAAAATCACTCTCTCTCAAAATAAATAAATGCGGAAGCTATACTAGAACATCAGATCTCGTCCCACCTGAGGATGCACAGTAGTGGTAGTAGCCAGCTGAAGCGGTATCTGCTCCTCAAGTCCTGCCTCCTCGACGTGCTGGTGCTCCATCTCCACGGGCTCCTAAAAATAGTTTGGTCACTGACCATTAGTCAAAAAGACTAAGTCGTTTCCTCCGCACCTCGCCCCGCAGCTCCTAGGCACCGAGCGGAAGGACGAAGCGGAGGACAACAAGGGGTAGCAAAATGGAAGTAGGTGACAGAATCTAACTAGAGTTGTAATAAGTAATGTTGTTCTAGTCTAGCAGTTCTAAGTATGGTACAAGTAGTAAGTAAGAGTAGTACAGTAAAGAAAAGTAAAGAACAGTAGTATGAGCAAGTAAATAAACTAAACTACCACTATGCTATCATCACAAACGTATCCTAACTTATATAAATGCCCATACAAATATATAAGTTAGGATTTCCAGGAAATTTAACTTATCATATAAAAGAGCTCATACTAATTTATATGATAAGGATCTATGAAGCGTATGACCTAATATGAATGAATGTTATGATGCAATTTTATGCACAGGCAAGTGCAACTCACACACAACGACTTTGTGATCACAGACCTTTAGTTCCCACTTTTTGAGAGCTAGCATCACTCTCGGGTACCACCGCTGTGGCTACGGCAGCAGCGGAGCGGGCGTCTCCGCTTCTAGACCGGTATGCACACTACCAAGCCTTAGACCCCTCTCATACGCCTCTATACACGTCCAAGGTGCACTCTAGAGTCTCGCGTACGTACTTTGCTGACAACCCGTCAGTCTTGTTGGGTTGGATGTGCGTTATCGGGGATCGTCCTCCAGACCGCAGTGTAAAACAACCCACTGGCCCCTCTAACTCTCACAACCGCCTGGTGCATCGTACTGCCATCGGTGAGACGAACAGCCAGTACCGCATGCCCCGCCACGATATTTATGCACATGCAAGTATTTCATTCCGAGCCTCCCGCTCGCAGGACCAAACCCGTCCTGAATCCCTCAAACCCAAACCCGGGTGAGAACGCACATTAGTGTCTTATACCAACTCCCTCAAACCCTAAACGGGTGAGAACGCACATTAGTGTCTTTATCCAACTCCATCAAACCCTAAACGGGTGAGCATATATTATGAATCTCTCCAACCCTACACGGGCGAGAAGGTACAACAATGTCGTAACATATTAGACTACTCTTGTCTACGGGTTATTATAATTAGAGGTTTAAGGTTAATCTTAGGACTGCCCCCGGTATTCCCTGTGAAGGGCTCTCAAGGGGCACTAGCAATTGTGTTGGGATTACGCCCAGCATTCCCTTTCGCAAGGATATTTATTTTAGTTGATGGCTACTCATGTCTCTCCCCAGCTCTCTTTATTGCTCTAGTATAACCCTAGTGACTTAAGGTGTTACCGGGAAACCGACGGTCTTCCGTCGACCCCCACTCTAGTTGCTACCCTAAGACTTGCACTTTTAACCCATCACTAAGATCATGCTACCCACCAGGGATCATTCATTTTGCACTCTCTTATTTCTTCCGAAAATCAATCCCCTTGTAACCCTAAAGCAAGACATATTTATGTTATATGCAGACCATGTCATATTATTACCCTAAAAATGGGATCTCCCAAACCTTAAGGCATCTTGACCCTAAATATTTATCCTAGGGTGGTATGGGCTAAGGGAACTACCCTATGAATTCTCATAATTTTTCTTGGCCAAATAGTTCTTTAATTAAATCTTTTAAATTAATTACTAGGTCACTTTACACATAAAGTAGTGTGATTTAACATCCACTGACCTAGGTAATTTTGCCTGAGTTGTATAATGACAAAATATTGCTGTCTACAGAGTTTCATAATTTTCCTTTAATTATTTATTCCAATTTCTTATTTCATAATATTGCTGTCTACAGAGTTTCTGATAAATTCCATTTTCCAAATGAAGTATAGGCAATAAGTATTCCAAAATTCCAGGAATATTACAGAACATATAAAACACTAATTTATGAATATTGGCAGAGTCTCATCAATTGTTATTGTGTAATGGCCTTTGAAATTCCATTATAACATATTTATCAAAAATGTCATTGTAGTAATTTAACAACTAACAATACATCCATTAATTCTGAGAAATTTATGCAAGACTAATAATACAATTTTATAGCACTAGAATAAATTCCAAATTTTTCTAAGGTGCATATCCATCATTTCAAGAATTAAATGATATAAGGGTAAAATGGGCAATTTGAGATTTCTATTCCAAAAGCTCTTCAAACAGAAGGATCATATTTTTCCTAAGTCAAATGTAACCTTATCTATACCTTGGCAAGGTTTGAGGATTTGTGCTTGAGGAAAACCTATTTTCCAATTTTATTTCCAAAAGAGCTATATTTAAAATAAATTCCAATAAATGGGATTTTTGATTCCAAAAATCTCATGATTAATTTGAGGGATGAAATTTACCATAATGAACCACTGTAAATAATTCCAAGATCTTTGCATGCCTCCATTTGGCTGAATACACAATATTTGAATTTTTGCTATTAGCACACCAAGGCAAAATAGGAACTAACACATGCAAGTGGATTCTCCAACATGCAGTGATCAAAAGGTGCTGAAATTTTTATCATGCACCAAGTATGTCCCCATTGACCTACCACCAAGATTTGGGGCCATGGGGAGATATATAGCTCCATATATTTCACTTATTTATATTTTGATATTTTGACCAAAACTATAGGAACAATTGTTCCACAAATTCCTAAATTTTGGTAGGGGCTAAGTATGCCCTAATCATGCATGTAACCAAAATTTGGGTTCATGGTGATTACTGGTTTGACCTGGGCATCCAAATGAATTTCTGCCCTACTCTAGGACCAGTCCTAGGAGAAATGCCCTACAGGACTGTACACAACACCAAATCACAACTTTAAGGTGGCAAATTAAAGGTAAGACAGTCAGCTATAATTTTCATTGAGGGACTAATTTCTGTAAATGCCTCTAAGAGGCCTAAAAACAACATGCAAAATTGCTGTAATTATGTGATAGGAATTTACTATTCATCATATAAAAATTAAATCATATTAATGATTATGCACGAATCTTAAAGAGCAAACCGACGGGATCTGTTCAACTTCTCCAGTGGGTTAACGGCTGAGATTGAGCCGACCTGGAGCAGTTTTGCTGGCGGTTTCCGACCAGCTGAGGCGGCGCCACCTCCGGCCAACGGTGTCATCACCTTCACGGTGGTGGTGACTATCATTTCCCGGCGATGGGGCGGCGGAAGACGACGGCGACGGCGAACCCGAGCGGTTTCTAAAACTTGGAAAACTCTCATTTTTCTCCCATGGCATCGGGCTCAGTTAAGCCCGATATCTCTCCTAATCGATCTAAGATGCTAGTATGGGTAGAGGTGAGGTGAAACGAACCTGAATTGGGGCTTGGCTGCGGGTCAGGTGGCGGTTTGCCATGGTGGTGGTGCGCCGGCGAGCTCCACCCCGATTCCTTGATTCTCCACTGTTCTCCATGATCCAGCACTCGAATTCCACTCCCTTCTACCTCCTGAAGTGCTGGTGAGGTCTGTTTGGACTGAATTTGGCTGTACATGGAGATACCACTTAAGTGAGCTCGGTTTGAGCTTTGGTTGCTCCGCCCCAGCTGCCAAGTGGCACACAGCCCCCGTTTTCTGCTGGAAATGGAGAGAGGAGGTCGGCCATCTGGTTTTGGGCAGATAAAACCAGCTGATGGGGTGGCCATGTGGCCACCATTCCCTTCCTTTCCATTTCTCTCTCCTCCTTCCCTCAAAATCCCAATTTTACCCCATTGCATGTATTCTCTCTCCTGATTTAGAGGGGTAGGACTGGTCTTGTTCACTTGGGCTGGCCATGGGCCAATTTTGGTGGGCTTGGTCCAATGGAAGATGGCTTGGTCTTCATTTCACTCCTTTAGTTCAATTTGTTGACTTGTTGACTTGGGGAGTTGACTTAGTCAACATGGTGGGTGGGCTGACCCCATTTGATGGAAATGGGTCTAGTGGCACCACCCAACTTGGGTTGGGTCAAGGGGGTGCCCTACTTAGGCTAATTGGGCTTATGAGTGTGGGTTTGACCAAATTAAACCCAAGGTTGACTTTGGTCAATTAGGGTCAAAGTGTTGACCTAGTGACATGCCCTATGGTCCACTTAGATTGTTTTTAGGGTTAGGGCAATGTGGTGGGGTCATGGTGTGGCTAGGGTCCCCACTTAGGCTAGTTTGACCTAGTTTGACTATGGTCCTATAGTGGGCCCCACATGGCTACCACCCACTATCTAGGGTCAAACCTAGTTGATCCCCTTACATTCACCCCAAGCCTAACCCAATCTAAGTTGAGGGGTCCAGAAGTAACATGAGATGTTACACCTTTGAGGCGAGTAGCACTCGCATCTGGATACTCCAGTTCCCATAGTTGGTTTTTGTAAACTTGGGGACTTGCCCCGACATGACACCTCCCATCTCCATCTCCTTTCGTCACTCAACCTTCCGAACAACTTCCAGGGGGGTCCAACATGGCTCTGATACCACTTGTTGGAAACGTGTATGAGTTCCCGCACAACCTCAACTCCACAAACCGATTCCACTAATCACCAATCCGCCACCACAAACCGCCTACCCACGCGGTTAGCCTCCTGCGAGTATCCCTCTCGCACGGCGAGCTCCACCCAGGCGACCTGCGCCCCTTTCTCGCGAGCTGCTGCGGGCTGCTCGCCTCCACGCGAGCTGCAACTAGGTGAGCGGGCACGACAAGACCAACCCGGCGAGACCAACTGGCAAGACCGCCCCTTGCTTGCGGCTAGACCACCACACGCGAGCACGCCACCCGCGACCTCCTCCACTCGCGACGAGATCTACAACTTGCGAGCAGGCACATGGGAGATCAACACCGAAACCGCAAGCACACAAGCCGCGAGCTCCTCCTCTCGCGGCGAGATCACCAAGCCGCTCGGCTAGTCTCCCTGCAGGCTGCACTAAACACTACACTCTTGCGCTGCGGCGCTTCTTTCTCAAAATAAAATCAGAAATGGGGAGGAATTTCACTATCTCATCAATCTTCTAAAGTTCTACATCAAAGCATTTATATAGGCAAATGAAACCAATGAAAATAGGACACATGACAATGCAATAAATGTCACTTCTAACCACTATCTACTTACATTGAATATGTAAGCCATATTAAAAAAAATTCCTAAAAGAATTCCTAAAAGCTATTGACCCGGTCAACGAAGTCAAAGTCCAACACGACCAACTAGTGTGGGGGGTGAGCCTCTAATGTCCTGCGCGACAATACTCCAACCACAGCATTGTCCTAACGTGATGGCGCTCTCATTACTCACAAATCCCTGAACGCTATACTTCTCGTTTGCCGCTCATTTTTTTCTTTGTGCATGAATATAAACCAAAGATTATGACTATATGAGAAGGCATAATTTAAAATAAAAAAACACAAACTAATATAATTAAAATTTTTGTAATAAAAAAACTTAAAATCTAAAAGTTAAATGTTTAATGAAAAAAATATTTTTCTCTTTTAAATTTTAATATAGTAAAGAAAAGACAAGTCATTCCTCAAAATTTTGAAGGACATATAATAACTTTATTTTCTAACAATATTAGCATCTTTAAAATTTAACTAAAATAAAGATAAACTCATAAAAGATAGAAAATCATTTTAAAAATTCAAGTAGATATATATATTTCCTAACTATAATTTCATCAAAGAATAAACTATATTCAAACAAAATATCACGACTCTGAAAATTCTACTGTACACGAAATTCGTAGACCACCGCGAACAAGGCCAGGAATAACGACTGTGCACAAATAGCAATTTAATTATATCATGAGGCAAGAGCTGCGCAGCAAATTCTACATATTACTGATGATCGGTCGTGTTGAAAATCTCGATAAGATCGCCGGACTTCACGTACACCGTGCCACCGGAAAATCAGGATCCTCTCCATTTCAACTGAAATGGAGGGATCCATTTCACGGTTTAGATTGATTTCACTTTGATCCGACGGGTTCACCATTTCCTATGTTTTTTTAGATTTTTTTACTTCAAAAAACTCCACCACAAGATTTTCTTCAGGCTTGTCTTATCCATTGGATGATGAAATGGACCCCCTCCATTTCAAGTGAAATGGAGTGGATCCGGATCCGCCACCGGAAAGTCTGGTCTTCCTTCATCACGGCCTGGTTGAACACGAAAAAGTGTTGGAGTTTGACCTGTTGACCGGGTAAGCAAAAGAGAAAAGCAAGAAAAAGAAAATAAGTATTTGTTTTTATTTTTATTAAATGTTGTAGTGGTGTTAATGATAGAAGTAATTGAGAGGTTGTATTTAATATGAGAGAGAGATCGCATTTATGAGAGGGTAGTTGGAGAGGTTTTGCTTGGCCTATAAATAGGCCCCTTGTAGTTCATTTCAAAGATTGATGCGAATAAAAGGTTTCCTTCCTCCTTCATATTGAGAGAGAGAGAGAGGAGCGCTGCAGCGCTAGAGAAAGTTTTGTCCCGGCAGTTTGAAGTTCTAGCCGGGCGGCCTGCGATCTCGCGCCGGGTTCGGTGATCTCGCCGCGAGGTGGTGCTCGCGGCTTGTACTCGCGGGAGGTGCGCGGCTTGTGCTAGTGGTTTGAGCATTGAGCTCGCCTGTGTCAGTTCGCGGGAGTGGTGCAGCTCGCGAGAAGGAGTGAGCTCGCGAGAAGGGGAAGCTCGCGGCTGGTGCTCGCTGGACGGATCTCGCCGAGGGACTACTCGCCTGAAGTAGTGAACTCGCGCGGGTTTTTTGGTTGGTTGTCTCGCAAGGGGGAGACCGCGCAGTTAGGCGTTTTGTGTGGTGGTCTCGCAATTTGGGCTTGTATTTTTAGTGGCGTGGATTTGGCTTGTGTAGTTGGTTTCAAGTGGGGAGAGCCCACACACACACGTTTCCCATAAGTGGTATCAGAGGCGAGGTTCGATCTCCTGGGAGTTGACTCGGAAGGTTAAGTGAGAAGAAGAGATGGAGATGGGAAGTGGAATGCCGGGGCAGGTCCCCAAGCTGACAAAGACCAACTACGAGAATTGGAGTATACAAATGCGAGTGCTACTCGCCTCCAAAGAGCTATGAGAGATAGTTGAAGAGGGAGTCGAGGTGCTTACTGCTGAAGCGGAGGCAGCGTTGACTAACGCTCAGAAGACAGCATTGAGGGAAGCAAAGAAGCGGGACAAGAAGGCCCTATTCCTATTGTACCAAGGAGTTGATGAGGCAACGTTTGAGAAGATCTCTGATGCAGGGACATCGAGAGAAGCATAAGAGATACTGCAACGCTCCATGCAGGGAGTGGAAAAAGCAAAGAAGGTTAAGCTGCAATCCCTCCGAGCCCAGTATGAGGTGATGAGGATGCAAAGCTCGGAGAAGGTGGGTGACTACGTGACACGTCTACGGACGCTCACAAACGAGATGAATAGGAATGGGGAAACGATAGATGATGTTAGCTTCATGGAGAAGCTCCTGAGGTCTATGACCAAGAAGTTCAGGCACGTGGTAGTAGCCATGGAGGAGTCAAAGGACCTCACCGAGATGGCGGTAGATGAGCTAGTTGGCTCGCTGCAAGCCCATGAGTACCGCATGCTGCAGGATGATGAGGAGTCGAGTGGCTTAGGAAAAGCACTCCAGACTCAGCTAAACTTTGGAGAAAGCTCCGGAAAAGGAGGAGGCCAGTGTGGTCGAGACTACCAAGGAAGAGGAAGAGGAAGAGGAGGAAGAGGTGGAAGAGACTTCGGAAGAAATCAATTCAACCAGAAGGAGACAGAGCAACCTCACGGTTGGAGACATGATGGAGGAGGAAGAGGAAGAAGCCAAGGGAGAGGCCAAGGCAGAGGACAAGGAAGGGACCAGGGAAGAGGTCAAGTAAGAGGAAGAGGAGATATGTCTCAAACCCAATGTTACAACTGTAACAAGTTCGGGCATATGAGTTACGATTGTTGGGCTCCAAGGAAGGGAGGAGAAGCCAACCACTATGCTGAGGCAAGTAACACGGGTGGCGACCCGATGATGTTCCTTACCATCCAACGTGCTGCAGGAGGGAGGAACGAGGTGTGGTACTTGGATACTGGCGCAAGTCACGACATGTGTGGAGATAAGGAGTTGTTCACCAGCCTTGAGGCAAATGGTGGTGAAGTCAGTTTTTGCGACGTCTCAAAGATATCTGTGGAAGGAAGAGGAGTGATAGCAGTCACAATGAATGGGAAGGAGGTACAGATCAACGATGTTTTCTATGTGCCAGGCTTGAGGAGCAACATCCTAAGTCTTGGGCAGCTGGTATAAAAGGGCTATCGTGTCCTATTGAGGGATAGTACCTTAGCTATGAAGGATAGTCAAGGAAAAGAAGTGGTGAGAGTGAAGATGGCGACGAACTGCCTCTTTCCTCTAAGTATGGATGCCAAGGAGACGACATGCCTTGCGAAGATAGGAGAAGAAGAGGAAGCTTGGCTGTGGCACCAACAGATGGGCCATCTGGGGTTCACAGGCCTGAAGTTGCTGTCAGGTTCCAAAATGATGGATGGACTGCCTGTGATCACACCTCCTCATAGGGTCTGTGAGACATGCACGAAGGGGAAGCAGAGGAGAGAAACTTTTGAGGGTGGCAAGTCCCGGAGAGAAACAAGGCCGTTGGAGTTAGTTCACTCGGACATCGCTGGTCCGTTTGAGACTACTTCAATAGGTGTAAGCAAGTACTATATTACCTTCACAGATGACTTCAGCAGGAAGTGTTTGGTTTATTTCCTAAGGGAGAAGGCCGAGGCACTTGACAGGTTCAAGGAGTTCCAGGCGATGGCCGAGAAGGAGAGTAGTCAACCGCTAAAGGTGCTTAGAACGGATAGGGGTGGGGAGTACACCTCTAGGCTGTTTGACGAGTACTATAAGCAATGGGGGATCTCTCATCAGCTGACGGCGGCATACTCGCCTCAGCAGAATGGCATGGCAGAGAGGAAGAACCTCACCATCATGAACATGGCGAGGAGTATGGTGAAGGGCAAGGGGTTGCCGAAGAAGTTCTGGGCGGAAGCGGTGCAAGTGGCAGTGTACGTGCTGAACTGTTGTCCAACAAAGAGTGTGAAGTTCAAGACTCCATTCGAAGCTTGGAGTGGGTGGAAGCCCAGTGTGAAGCACCTAAGGGTTTTCGGGTGTGTGGCTTATGCCCACGTCCCGGACTAGAGGAGGAATAAGTTGGATGACCGGAGCGAGAAGTGTATCTTTGTAGGCTACGCTCCTGCGAGCAAGGCTTACAAGTTGTATAACCCGGTGACGGAGAAGACCATCATCTCACGGGATGTGGTGTTTGAAGAAGGAAGTAGCTGGAGCTGGGATGAAGCAACGAGAGGCATCAAGGGGATGTTCTTCGATGAAGATGAAGAAGAAGGTGATCAGGGATATGAAACTGAGATGGGTGGAGCTGAGCCACCATCACCACCAAGCAGGGAGTCAGGGGGAGCTCTCACCCCTTACTCAAGTGGAGTAAGTATGAGCAGAGGAAGATCTGGTGAAGCAAGCACCAGTGGAACCAAGGATGATCGTCCTCAACCTCGGACAAGGAGGTTGGAGGAGATCTACGAAGAGACTGCTCCAACTCATAACAATTTTTCTTTATACTGTTTGTTTGCAGATGTTGAGCCGTGCTCCTACGAAGAGGCCGCCCAAGAAAAAACTTGGAGAAAGACGATGGATGTGGAGATCGCCTCCATCAAGAAGAATGACACCTGGAAGCTAGTGGATCCACCTGCAGGCCAAAAACCCCTCGGGGTGAAATGGGTCTATAAGGTGAAGAAGAACAAAGATGGGGGCGTGGAGAAGCACAAGGCGCGGCTAGTCGTGAAGGGCTACCGACAAGTCCAAGGAGTGGACTATGGTGAAGTCTTCGCCCCAGTGGCGTGGATAGACACTATCCGGTTGATCATCGCTCTGGATGCCCATCATGGATGGAGGATCATGCAAATGGATGTGGTGTCTGCCTACCTAAATGGCTACCTGGAGGAAGATGTGTACATCGAGCAGCCTCCAGGTTATGTGATGAAAGGGCAGGAGAGAAAAGTATGCAAGTTGGACAAGGCTTTGTATGGGCTGAAGCAAGGAGCTCGAGCCTGGAATGGGAGAATAGATGCTTACCTGCAGAAGCATGGCTACAAGAAGAACCCTCATGAATATGCCCTCTACACGAAGGTTGAGAAGAATGGCGACATGATGATCGTATGTCTATATGTGGACGATATGATCTTCACCGACAACAACCCTTCGATGTACGAGGAGTTCAAGAGAATGATGAAGAAAGAGTTCGAGATGACGGACTTGGGAGAGCTCAACTATTTTTTGGGAGTGGAGGTAAAGCAGAGTGAAGACGGGATCTTCATCTCGCAAAAGAAGTATGCGGAGGAGATCCTAAAGAAGTTCAGGATGGAGAACAGCAAGGCCATCTCCACTCCTGCCGACCCAGGCCTGAAGTTGAGAAAGGAGTCGAAGGAAGGAGCGGTAGACTCCACCTTATTCAAAAGCTTGGTGGGAAGTCTACGTTACCTAACCTTCACCCGACCGGACATCATGTATGCAGTCGGGGTGGTGAGCAGACACATGGAGGAGCCAAAGGAGGATCACTTCACAGCCGCAAAGAGGATCCTGGGATACATAAACGGGACAAGAGGTCATGGACTGAGATACTCTACGGGCGAGGAGCTGAAGCTGGTTGGGTACTCAGATAGTGATTATGGTGGAGATGTCAATGACCGGAAGAGCACTTCCGGGTACGCTTTCAATATGGGAACGAATGTGTTCTCATGGAGTTCAAAGAAGCAGTCAACGATCGCCCTATCATCTTGTGAGGCAGAGTACATCGCAGCGGCGGCCGGTACCTGCCAGGCTATTTGGCTAAGGAACCTCCTGGAGAGCCTACATCATGGAGTGGATGGGCCAACAACAATGTTGGTGAACAACATGTCGGCCATCCAGCTCGCGAAGAACCCGGTGCTGCATGGGAGGAGCAAGCACATTGAGACGAGGTATCATTTCCTCCGTGAACAAGTGGAGCAGAAGACAGTGAAAGTGGTGTATTGCCCAACTGGAGAGCAGGTTGCGGACATCTTCACGAAGGTATTGAAAGTAGAGACGTTCTTGAAGTTGAAAAGCAAACTCGGCATGGTTGCCAAGTTTGATGGGGAGTTTTTGTTGGAGTTTGACCTGTTGACCGGGTAAGCAAAAGAGAAAAACAAGAAAAAGAAAATAAGTATTTGTTTTTATTTTTATTAAAGGTTGTAGTGGTGTTAATGATAGAAGTAGTTGAAAGGTTGTATTTAATAGGAGAGAGAGAGATCGCATTTATGAGAGGGTAGTTGGAGAGGTTTTGCTTGGCCTATAAATAGGCCTCTTGTAGTTCATTTCAAAGATTGATGAGAATAAAAGGTTTCCTTCCTCCTTCATATTGAGAGAGAGAGAGAGGAGCGCTGCAGCGTTAGAGAAAGTTTTGTCCCGGCAGTTTGAAGTTCTAGCCGGGCGGCCTGCGATCTCGCGCCAGGTTCGGTGATCTCGCCGCGAGGTGGTGCTCGCGGCTTGTACTCGCGGGAGGTGCGCGACTTGTGCTAGTGGTTTGAGCATTGAGCTCGCCTGTGTCAGTTTGCGGGAGTGGTGCAGCTCGCGAGAAGGAGTGAGCTCGCGAGAAGGGGAAGCTCGCGGCTGGTGCTCGCTGGACGGATCTCGCCGAGCGGACTACTCGCCTGAAGTAGTGAACTCGCGCGGGTTTTTTGGTTGGTTGTCTCGCAAGGGGGAAACCGTGCAGTTAGGCGTTTTGTGTGGCGGTCTCGCAATTTGGGCTTGTATTTTTAGTGACGTGGATTTGGCTTGTGGAGTTGGTTTCAAGTGGGGAGAGCCCACACACACACGTTTCCAACAAAAAGAACTCCTCCATCATCGCCGGCGACGGCGACTGAAACTGATGCGAGCCGTCTCTCATCATCATCTGCAACTCTATCCTCAGCTCACTCACAGTATCATCCAAATTCATCACCGCATGCAGATGCAGTACGGTTTTCTTCGCAGACCTCCCTGCCGGCGGGAACGCCACCGTCACCTTAAAAGTCTCCCACATATCAGATGTCAACGGCCTCACCTCTATCTCTGACCCGGCGGTGACCCCGCAGTCCATCAACGGCAGGTGATCACCATTCTTCAGCTCCACGCCGTCGAGAAAAAGCGCCATCGTCCGGCCGGCGGGAAACCGCCTGCCGGTGTGGTGGTGGAAATGTTCTCGGATAGCTTCTTTCAGGTGGGGTATGGTGTCCGACGACGTGTCGACGGGGAATTCAACGAACCTAGTTAGGTAGTGAGGAATCCAGACGGTGATTATGGACGGCTCGAGGGGTGCCGGCAGGCGGGAATCGGCGGCGGCGGCGGGTTCGAGATGAAGAAGGACGCGGGAGCCTTGGAGAAGGTTATAATGCTCGACGTGGCGTTGGTCTTCCAAGATAATGTCGTTGAAGGAGAGGGTTTGATGGGAGACGGGAACGCCGTAATGTTTTTGGACCATTTCTTTAATTTCTTGGACGGTGGTGAAGAGCAAGATTTCCAGGTCAAAGCTGATCCGGCGGTCGGCGGTCTCAACGACGATGTCCATTTGCCGGCGAGGAGATCGGTAGCCGATCGATGGATATCTTATTCTTCGCAGCTTCTTGGGTTAATAATATGTACGTGAGTAATGTGAGCTGCGGGCCGGGGGAGCCGAATTTATAGTGCCAGGAGCGCCGGTAATCTTAATTTCGAATCGCAACGGTCTAAATAACAGAATTATCACACAATATATTTACAATACATCCTTTTCAGCGGTTGGGATATAAACTAATTATACACACCCATTTATATATACATCTTATAAATATATATGGTGATATACATTTTATAAATATATATGATGAATTTAGAGTGGATCCGTCATGTGTCAGCATCCGAAAAGGGTGTGTATAGAAAAAGTTATACACAGGTGTGTATAGAAATCTTATTCATATTATCTAGGCAAAATGCTTATTTCCGTCCCCAACTTTTAATCTCTTTTTTATTTCAGTCCCAATCTTTTTATTTTGCCTAAATCAGTCTCAAACTTTTTCTTGACTTTTCATTTCAGTCCCGCAAAGTCCATTCCGTTAACTCTCATGTTAGCTAAACCTAAACTTCTATCTGTTAGTTCTTCGCATAGGCACTCTCCCCATCGCGGGCAGGATTCTCAAGGAGCAGCGCTCTCCCCCATCCCGAGCAGCATTCTCTCCGGCGACGTCCTTTGCGAGCTCACTGACGATAGTGCTCGAGTAGGAGATTCCATCAGCCACATCATTTACATGATCTTTTAAGTACTCTTCTCAGGTTTTTAGGTTTCTCCTCTATTTAGGGAAGGATTATCGGTTAAGGCATTTGTTCTTCACAGGTTTTTGCGAACTCACTGACGATAGTGCTCGAGTTGCATGCATTTGCTTTTCTATTTTCCAGTCAGTTTTAATGAAAAGATGTTAATAAAGAATTAAAATGAAAATTACTAAAAGATAATTTTAATATAGAGTATAATTTTAATGCTCAGTCAGCACTTCCGTTATTTTTAATGGCAATAGATTAATAAAGGACTGAAATAAAAAATTAGGAGAACGTTTAGGACTATTTTAATCTAAATAAAAAGTTTGAAAATGAAATATTAAAGTAAATAAAAATTTGAGAATGAAATAGTCATTTTTGCCTTATATAAGATAGATTATTCGCTACTTCTCGATTATTATCATATAATTAATAGCCGAGATTTTTCGGTTTAAAATTTTAAATAAAGTAAATAAAGTAAGGGTTATGGGTTTTTCTAAATTCATTAATTCGAATAAAGCTGATTTTGTCAAAACCAAGGTTCCGATTGGATCGCCATGGTGGGCCGAGCTGAAAAGGCCCCCAAAGCTCAGGCCATGCATTGGCAAGCAAGCACGGGGCCGGGATAGTGCAAGCATGCGCGGAAAGCATGCACGATGCGCAAAACTACAGTCCCCCGTGCACGGGCAGTCCGCACGTGCGTGCCCTCGCAATTCACGGGCGTGCTTGCAACCCGTGCGCACGCATGCAACCCACGTGTGCGCCTCGAAGGGTTGCCACCGTCCTGACGCCATCACCGTCGGCCGCCGCTGCCTTTGTCCTTGCTGGCGAATCTGTCCGGGCCGCTCAGGGGGATTGCATGGCCGTCGAATTCTGAAAAATGATGATGTGATTAGAATCATGCAACCTCATTCGTCATTTCAAATTTTAGGGGTGCGCAATTACCAAGACGCCCCTAAAAAACAATAAAAAGTCATCTAGACTTTCATTTGATGACAAACAATCAAGAAAAGAAGAGATAGCTCAGAAGTTTTTTTGAAGATTTGACGCTCTACTTGCTCTCTTGCTCAAGTGTACATCGTGCTCTCCACACTGCCAACTCCAGTGACAGCACCTGAAGTCGTTCTTACAAGCAGCAAGGAAGACATTGTTTTTTCTCTCTTTCAAGTACTTGTAAGAAGAGTGTTGACATATTATCCTCTAAAGATTCTAACACTTGTAAACTGCAAATAAATTAGTGAATTTGGTCGGCACCAAATCGATCCCATGACTCTTTCCATTTCTAAGTTTTTTCGCGTAAAATGTCATGTCTTTTTTATTGTTGGTTCTTTTTTAACTGTTTGCATGCTTGACTCGCTCTCGGGCTAAGCAGTATGTGACCCGTAACAAAATTAAATTATATTAAATAATTTAACTTTAAATAATTTAGATAACTTAAAAATAAAATAATATAAAGTATAAAATAGAGGGAAAATAAGATAGAATAAACAACAACAACACTCAAACCTTTATACCACTATAGTAAGGTCGGCTATATGGATCCTTTGTCACCGTTGTACCAAGTGTTTGAATCTTTATTGAACCCTCTAAGTACATCATGTATTTCTTTATAGTTTCAGTCAAAGCCTTTATTGTACTATCCCTCTCACATTTAACATGACTAGTGACTAAACTCTCACAACGCCTAACATGAGCCTCTAATGATCCCCTTTGCACATGTTCAAACCATCTTAGTCGAGCTTCTCACAACTTCTCTGCAATTGGTGTCACTCGTCTTATCTTGGATATATAAATTCATTCTTAATATTAATTTATGTAGTCTCATGTGTCCACACATCCAGCCACCTAAGCATTCTTGCTCATCTCTGCAATTCTCGTTTTTTACTCATGTGCACACAATTTACTGCCCACACTAGAACTATAGACCATCGGTGGACTAAGGCTCTGTTTGGGGGGACTTATTTTTAGCGATCAAGCGGTCATGACCGCATGAACCGGGTCTTAATTAAGACCTGATTCATACGGTCGTGACCGCTTGACCGGTGAAAATAAGTCCTCCCAAACTGAGCCTAATTGAAGTTCGGTAAAATTTCCTTCAAATTTAAATGACACTTTACGTTCACACCTCCATTTCAATTTCAATTTGGATTCTATGTATCACACCATTATGTGTAAAGAAAAAGATAAAATAAAAAATATATTAAAAATTTGCAATAGAAATACATATGTAACTAGCGGTGTACAAAAGGACCGGGCCCAGTAAAAGCACGAGCCCGGCCCGGTAAAAGCACGGCTAGGCCCGGTCCGGCAAAAGCCCGGCCCGGGCCGAGGCCGGGCCTGGGCCCAAACAGGGCTCAGATTTAGAGCTATTGCCCGGCCCGATACCCGGGCCGGGGTAGGCCCGGGCAAAGCCCGGGCTTAGGCCGGGCTTTGCCCTGCCGGCAGAAATTTTGCATAACGGCTCTTATTAGAGCCGTTTAATTAACGACTCTAATAAGAGCCGTTAGGCGTTAGCAGCGGCCACCTGCCCCGCTGGCCTAGGGCCTAAGCTGGCCAGCATAGGGCCTAGGCTCATTATTTTAAAAAAAATAGTTTTTTTTTAAAACCCCCCCCCCGCCCCCCCCCCCTCTCACTCTTAGGGTGCATTTGGCTAAGCTTATTGCCTACGGTGCGGCAGTTTAAAAACAGAGTTTTGCTCATAAGCTGTGTTTGGGAATCAAAAGCTCAAAAACAGAGTTTTAAATTATCCGCTACTTTATACTACGCCTCCACCGCGGTTATTATCTCCAGTCGAATCGCGCCGCTGCTCCCGTGCTGATCCCGTGCTGCTCCCGTGCCCTAGATCCCTTTCCAATCGCGCCGCTGCTCCCGCCCGCTCCCTGCTCGCCGCTCGCCCGCTGCTCGCCCGCCCGCTCCTCTGCTCCCGCCTGCTCCTCTTCTCCCGCCCGCTCCTCTGCTCCCTCCCGCTCCCTGCTCGCTGCTCCCGCCCGCTCCCTGCTCGCCGCTCGGTAATCTCTTCTTTTTCTTCTTCTTCTAAATCAGTTTGTTCAGGCACCACTCAGAAGGCCAGCATGTTGTTGTATTATGTAGGGCTTCCTCTTTCTAAATCAGTTTGTTCATTTCAAACTTGAATGCGAGACAGCTTGCTTAAGGTCAAAGAAAGACGAGAATTCAGGAAATTCAAAAGGTAATCCCTGCAAAAATCTTCGTCTCTGCTCCTCTGATATTTGTCCACATCCTCTCGGATAGTGACAAAATCGTTGAGCACTGTGTGGTAAATCTCCTATTTTTCAAGTCAAGTTGAACGTGGAGTTTTCACTCATGAAAACCAGTGAGATTAAAAGACTGCAATTTAACTTTATTATGAGTGCTACGTTTCGACATAATTAAAGAACAAAGTCACTTGATCCACGCGGAGATGACAAGTGTTCAGATCCAATAAAATAATTTTGCTTACTCCTATGTTGCTGAACATAATCACCAATGACTGTATCCGATAACAACATGATCCAAAATAAAACACAGATGGATCTTGGATTTATTGAGAACTAAAGGATTCCAACAACATCTTGATCCCAACTTGATCTGAAGAAGTGGCCTCTTAACTAACCATTGAAATCTTAACACACCGGGAAAATTGATTTCACGGATCAGGTGAAGCAGATTGAAGGAATGAATCTCAAAATCCATTTATATGTATATATTGATCCTGGATTTCTGATCCACAAAAAACACCAAGATCTAGTGTGGGTTTAGACGGAACAGATCCAGCAACGAAGTTGATTGGAGGAAGAAAATACCCACGAATCCAAAAAAACGGCAGCCCAGATCTACGAATCCAGCGACCGACTTCTCATTTTCTGGAGGGATACAAGGGAGATCATTAGTGAAACACCCGGGAGAGATTTATTTTCTGCAAAAGATGAGCAGCGAAACTCCGAACTTCCTCTCTACTCTGCAAAAAACGACCAGCAACAACCCTTACAGGAGACTTCCTTCGGGCGACGGTAAGAAACAATGAACCTGTGCGTGGACGACAGCAAGAAACAGTGAACCTGCGCCAAAAACAACGGCCATTCCGCTTGCAGATTCACGATCGGCGAAGTCTTGAGAAGAACCAGAGACCGGACACCACCTGTATCGAGTCTATATATTAGATGAAATAGGATTGTGACAAGTGTCTTTGATTTGGTTGTAATGCTTAGAGCTTGGGCTATTAGGCTATATATATATACCCATATGGATGTAATACGGATTATGGAAAATCAATAATAAAGTGTTCTACTCTGTTTCCCAATCCCTTCTTCTCTCCCAACTCTGGCCCTCTCTCCGGCCATTCTACTTCTCCCCTCACCTCCGGCCACCCATCTTGGCCATTTCTCTGTTCCTTTTATTACTTTAGATTTAGGATCGTTACACCACCTCTTCCATTTTAGATTTCAATTAGTAGCAACAGATCCTTGTCATGTCATAGTCTCTGTCATCGAACCGGGAGATCGGATCCAAGAACCTCTGCGGAACCAAACGTCGACAACTCTAATATTGCCTCCGTACAGCAGAAATCCCGCGGGAAAATCTGGCAGAATTGAGGAGTTCGTCGGGATCTTATCGGAGTCGATGGCCACCATTTAACTCCGGCAAATCGAGGATTGCGAGGCAAATCTGGAACACCTCCAACCCCTTCCGTTTCGTTGATCCCGCACTCTCCCCTGCTTTTAAAGCGATATCATGTTCCCGAACGGATCGCCGGCGGCCATTCCCTTGCTCCTTCTCTGCCGTTTCCGATCACTAAACAACGGCAATGGAGAGACGATTCCTCCTTCCCGATCAAAACGACGTCCGTTTTGAGGCGGAGACGGCTACAGGAGAGAAAAAATGGGAGCGTGATGCTTGAGCGACAGGAGAATGAAAGTGTTGCTCGAAGCATCCGGATGTGGATATAAGTGAAATCCCAAACCCGTTGCCCCTAGGTGGGTATAAATAGACAAACCCTTATGAGTTACTACGGGTATGTGTTAACAGTATACCAGAACTGACAAGTTATGCCTCCGAACCCGTTATTTGTCCAGATATACACTAACAAAAACTGCGGGAGAAAAAACTGCTCTCAGGCGAAAAATGTACTATCAAGCAAAAAAATAGCATCTGGGAGAAAAATTCGCGTCCGGACGAAAAAAATCGCGCTAGGGTGAAAAACTTTACGCTCGGGCGAAAAATTCGCGCCCGGGTGACAAATTCATGCCCGGTCGAAAAATTCGCGCCCGGGCGAAAAATTCGCGACCGGGCGAAAAATCCGCGCCCGGGCGAAAAAATCTGCGCCCGGCCGAAAAATTCCGCGCATGGGCGAAAAATTCCGAGCCCGGGCGAAAAATGCGTGCCTGGGCGAAAAATTCGCTCCCAGGCGAAAAAATCGCCCCGGGCAAAAAAATCGCGCCCGAGCAAAATATTCGTCTAGAGAAAGGCTAGTGTTTTTGCAGTGTTGTCGAACTGGATCCCGAGGAGAAATGTTTTCGTAGCATCAACTGTGTATCGGGATGAGAAAATACTTTTCAAAAAGTTGAAAAGTAGGAGACTCGTGACTTTTCAAATAGAGGAGAAAAAGGAGATTTTGGTGGTAGTTTTTCCCACCGGTAGACATTCCAAACGGTTTATTAGTTGTGATAGTGTTTTCTAAAAAATGAAAAGGAGCTAGAAAGCCCTCCCAAACAGGCCCTAAATCAGTCCCAAACTTTTTATTGACTTTTCATTTTAGTCCCACAAAGTCCATTCCGTTTACTCTCCCGTTAGCTAAACCTAAACTTTTGTCTGTTAGTTCTTTGCATAGGCACTCTACCCCATTGCGGGCAGGATTCTCAAGGAGCAGTGTTCTCCCTCATCCCGAGCAGCATTCTCTCCGGCGGCGTCCTTTGCGAGCTCACCGACGATAGTACTCGAGTAGGAGATTCCACCAGCGACATCGTTGACATGATTTTTTAAGTACTCTTCTCAGGTTTTTAGGTTTCTCCTCTATTTAGGGAAGGATTGTCGATTAAGGCATTTGTTCTTCTCAGATTTTTGCGAGCTCACTGACGATAGTGCTCGAGTTGCATGCATTTGCTTTTCTATTTTCCAGTCAGTTTTAATGAAATGTTAATAAAGAATTAAAATGAAAATTACGAAAAAATAATTTTAATATAGAGTATAATTTTAATGCTCTGCCAATACTTCTGTTATTTTTAATGACAATAGGTTAATAAAGAAATGAAATGAAAAGTTAGGAGAAAGTTTGAGACTAATTTAATCAAAATAAAAAATTTAGGACTGAAATATTAAAGTAAATAAAGATTTGAGATTCAAATAGTCATTTTGCCTGTTATCATATAATTAATAGCCGAGATTTTTCGGTTTAAAATTTTAAATAAAGTTATTAAAATAAGGGTTATGGCCTTATGGGTTATTCTAAATTCAGTAATTCGAATAAAGCTGATTTTGTCAAAATCAAGGTTCCGATTGGATCGCCAAGGTGGGCCGAGCTGAAAAGGCCCCCAAAGCTCAGGCCTAGCATTGTCAAGCAAGCACGGGGCCGGGATAGTGCAAGCATGCGCGGAAAGCATGCACGATGCGCAAAACTACAGTCCCCCGTGCACGGGCACTCCGCACGTGCGTGCCCTCGCAACTCACGGCGTGCTTGCAACCTGTGCGTACGCTTGCAACCCCCGTGTGCGTCTTGACAGGTTGCCACCCTCCCGACGCCATCACCGTCGGCCGCCGCTGCCTTTGTCCTTGCTGGCGAATCTATCCGGGCCGCTCAGGAGGATTGCATGGCCGTCGAATTCTGAAAAATGATGATTCTGGTGATCAGAATCATGCAACCTCATTCGTCATTTCAAATTTTATGGGTGCGCAATTACCAAGACGCCCCTAAAAAACAATAAAAAGCCATCTAGACTTTCATTTGATGACAGACAATCAAGAAAAGAAGAGATAGCTCAGAAGTTTTTTTGGAGAAGATTTGACGCTCTACTTGCTCTCTTGCTCAAGTGTACATCGTGCTCTCCACACTGCCAACTCCAGTGACAGCACCTGAAGTCGTTCTTACAAGCAGCAAGGAAGACATTGTTTTTTCTCTCTTTCAAGTACTTGTAAGAAGAGTGTTGACATATTATCCTCTAAAGATTCTAACACTTGTAAACTGCAAATAAATTAGTGAATTTGGTCGGCACCAAATCGATCCCATGACTCTTTCCATTTCTAAGTTTTTTCGCGTAAAAATGTCATGTCTTTTTTATTGTTGGTTCTTTTTTAACTGTTTGCATGCTTGACTCACTCTCGGGCTAAGTAGTTGTGACCCGTAACAAAATTAAATTATATTAAATAATTTAACTTTAAATAATTTAGATAACTTAAAAATAAAATAATATAAATTATAAAATAGAGGGAAAATAAGATAGAATAAACAACAACAACACTCAAACCTTTATACCACTATAGTAAGGTCGGCTATATGGATCCTTTGTCACCGTTGTACCAAGTGTTTGAATCTTTATTGAACCCTCTAAGTACATCATGTATTTCTTTATAGTTTCAGTCAAAGCCTTTATTGTACTATCCCTCCCTCATTTAACATGACTAGTGACTAAACTCTCAGAACGCCTAACATGAGCCTCTAATGATCCCCTTTGCACATGTTCAAACCATCTTAGTCGAGCTTCTCACAACTTCTCTGCAATTGGTGTCACTCGTCTTATCTTGGATATATAAATTCATTCCTAATATTAATTTATGTAGTCTCATGTGTCCACACATCCAGCCACCTAAGCATTCTTGCTCATCTCTGCAATTCTCGTTTTTTACTCATGTGCACACAATTTACTGCCCACACTAGAACTATAGACCATCGGTGGACTAATTGAAGTTCGGTAAAATTTCCTTCAAATTTAAATGACACTTTACGTTCACACCTCCATTTCAATTTCAATTTCAATTTGGATTCTATGTATCACACCATTATGTGTAAAGAAAAAGATAAAATAAAAAATATATTAAAAATTTGCAATAGAAATACATATGTAACTAGCGGTGTACAAAAGGACCGGGCCCAGTAAAAGCACGAGCCCGGCCCGGTAAAAGCACGGCTAGGCCCGGTCCGGCAAAATCCCGGCCCGGGCCGAGGCCGGGCCTGGGCCCAAACAGGGCTCAGATTTAGAGCTATTGCCCGACCCGATACCCGGGCCGGGCCGGGCCGGGCTAGGCCCGGGCAAAGCCTGAGCTTAGGCCGGGCTTTGCCCTGCCGGCAGAAATTTTGCATAATGGCTCTTATTAGAGTCGTTAATTAAACGGCTCTAATAAGAGCCGTTAGGCGTTAGCAGCGGCCACCTGCCCCGCTGGCCTAGGGCCTAAGCTGGCCAGCATAGGGCCTAGGCTCATTATTTTTTTAAAAAATAGTTTTTTTTAAAACCCACCCCGCGCCCCCCGCCCCCCGCCCCCCCCCCCCCCCCCCCCCCCCCCCCCCCCCCCCCCCCCCCCCCCCCCCCCCCCTGCCCCCCCCCCCCCTCTCACTCTTAGGGTGCATTTGGCTAAGCTTATTGCCTCCGGTGCGGCAGTCTAAAAGCAGAGTTTTGATCATAAGCTGTGTTTGTGAATCAAAAGCTCAAAAACAAAGTTTTAAATTATCCGCTACTTTATACTACGCCTCCACCGCGGTTATTATCTCCAGTCAAATCGCGCCGCTGCTCCCGTGCTGATCCCGTGCCCTAGATCCCTTTCCAATCGCGCCGCTGCTCCCGCCCGCTCCCTGCTCGCCGCTCGCCCGCTGCTCGCCCGCCCGCTCCTCTGCTCCCGCCCGCTCCTCTTCTCCCGCCCGCTCCTCTGCTCCCGCCCGCTCCCTGCTCGCTGCTCCCGCCCGCTCCCTACTCGCTGCTCCCGCCCGCTCCCTGCTCGCCGCTCGGTAATCTCTTCTTCTTCTTCTAAGTGTGTATGGTTGTGAGTGTGTATGTTTGTGTGTGTGTGTGTGTGTTTATATGCATTTGTGTCTGTGTATGCTAGTGTGTGTGTATATATAGTGTGTGTGTGTATGTTTGTATATATGTATGTGTGTGTATTTGCATTTGTGTATATGTGTGTGCATTTTTATATGTGTGTGTTTGTATGTATTTTTGTGTGTGTGTTTGTGTAAGTGTGTGTGTGTGTATTTGTGTGTTATGTTTATTTTATATGTGTAATTATATTTTGTGTGTGTGTTTTAACATAATTTTGATATTTGTTGTCTGAAAAACATGAAATTTGTATTTAGTATTTCGTGTAGTAGTAATTTTAAACTACTTTTAAGTATTTAAAATTCAAAAAAGAATATTATATTTCATTTAAAAAAAATAGCTGTCAAAACTTCATTTTATCCAAACAGTTTTTACAAAACAGCTTATGGATAAGCTCTGCAAACTCCATTTTACCGAAATAGTTTTTTAACAAAACTCTATTTTTAAAAAATAACACTTTTTCTGTCAGCAGCTTATCATCAGCAACAGCTTAGCCAAACGCACCCTTACTCTCTCTCTCATTATTTTTTTTAAAAAATAGTTTTTTTTATAAAACCCACCCCCACCTCCCCCACTCTCTCACTCTCTCTCTCACTCTTACTCTCTCTCTCTCATTCCCCAATCCCCAACCCGAGCACCCCCCCCCCCCCTCTCTATTACTCTCTCTCACTCTCACTCTCCCACTCACACTCTCTCAGCTCTCTCACTCTCTCACTCAATCTTTCTCTCTATTTCTCTCTCCAACTCACTCAATCTCTCACTCTCCAAGGCTCTCACTACCTCAACGACAGCATGACGTCGTCCTCCTCACCGCCTGGGTCGTCTACTCAGAGTACGCCAGTAGTGGTGGAGCACAATCGTAAGGCGGCAGTTTGGGAGCACTTCGATAAGGTTCAAGTTGGCACTGAATTTAAGGCGCAGTGCAAATTATGCTCGAAGTTGTTGACTCTTACCGGCAACTCGACACTATCAAGACACCTTAAGTCTTGCGTGTCAAAACAAGCTCCCGAGTCCAGTCAGGCCCAAATTTTAGGAGCAGGAAATTTGGACATACGATAACCTTCGCCGACAGGACCTACAAATGAAACATGTCATCAAACGTGGGTTGGCATTTAACCATTACGACAACTAGGATGCGACGGAGTACATACATGGAGACCTTCAACCCCAAATATCAATAGATAAGTAGAGCTTCTCTTAGGCGCGACGCCATTAAAGCTTATTTAGAATTAAAAAATTTGTTAATTAATTTTTTTGAAAATTTCGAGGGTCGTGTAAGTTTAACGAGTGACGTTTGGAGCAGTAGTATAAAAGTAGGATTATCGTACATATGTATCACATGTCATTGGATAGATCCCGTCTCATGGGAGTTAAATAAGCGCGTAATTTGTTTTGAAGGTTTCGAATATCCGCACACTAGAAAAGCTATATATAATGTAATTATGAAATGTGTGCGCGAATTTAAATTAAAAGATAAAATAATGAGTATTTGTTTTGATAACGCCTCTAACAATAATGTAGCTATTGATTGGCTAAAACGCGATTTAAAACCAATGCTAAACGATGCGTTTTTTCACACTTGCTGTGTTTGTCACGTTTTAAATTTAATAGTACAAGATAGCTTAGCCGCTATGGAACCGTATATTGAAAAAATTCATCATATGCTTAGAGTCATTTATAGTTCTAGGCAACGATCACAGGATTTTAAAAATTTTGTAAACGCACAGAGTAAAAAATATTTGAAACCACAATTTAATATGTCTATTAGATGGAACTCAACATATAAAATGTTAAAAAGAGCGTTTCAACAAAAATCACTACTTATGGAATATTATAATATGGTAAATAGTCATGATTTAGCCAATGCCGATTGGGACGTATTAGGACATTACATAGATTTATTAAAATATTTTTATAGGGCGACGGTTTTTTTATCTGGCGTGTACTATCTCACCAGCTCCCTAGTTATTGAAAATTTTGCAAACATCGCACAAAAACTTAATTATTATAGACAACATGATGGATGACGTCCATTAATTGAAATAATGGAAGAAAATTTTTAAAATATTATAGAGAAATGTCTGCAATATTTTCGTGCACCGCCGCTTTAAATTCGTTATTCAGCATAGACGACGTTGAAAATTTGATAAAAGAAATAAATACAAACTTAAATTTAAATTTAAATTTCGATGATTGTGACGACGTTAGTATTATACAATTTAATTCTCTTTTTACCGAGTGTTACAATTATTATGATAACGTATACGGCTCCCGGCACCGAGAAGAAAGAACGCAACCGAAAACAAAGGATACTTTTAAAAACAAAATTTTAGAATTAGCAGCTAGGAAAAAGACGCGCACATCTAGTAGTTTAAATGAATTAGGATTGTACACTAAAACACAATTCTGTGATTTTATGAGCACGAAGGAGATTGAAAACTTCGATCTCCTAAAATGGTGGAAAGGTAAAGTTAATACATGTCCTATTTTGGCCTATATGCCCCGTGATTTACTAACAATCCAAGTTAGTACGGTAGCTTCAGAGTCCGTTTTTTCTCTTAGTGCCAAAGTTTTGAACGAGCGGAGGAGCCAGCTCAATGAAAAATCTTTGAAAATGTGCATCTGCTACAAGAACTATTTGCATGCTATGAAGAGGAAGCAGCACATTACAGTATTACATGATAGCTTAGAGGAGATCGAAGACGAGATGGACGCGATGAATTTACAAGATGATTGAAGAGCAAGCGCACATCTATTAGCTGTCTTCAAAGTTAAAACTATATTTTTCTGTTTTGTTAAATTAATTAATATTATAGTTTTTTATCTAAAATTAAAAATGATAATAAATTTCATTTTTTTAAAACTTTTTTCAACTAATGTAAATTGGAAGATGTAAATATTTTTTAATATTAATGAAATTGAAATTTTTTTGTTCATGCGAGCGGATTTTTTTAATGTATCAAAATTGTAAAGTATATTATTATTTTTAAATATAACTTAATTATTAAGTTTTTTAAAAAAATCAAGTTTAAAGCCCGGCCCGAAGGGCCGGATCAGGCCCCTTCCCGGGGCAGGGGTGTAAGCCTCCCCCTCCCCGGATCCCAAAACACGGCACGAAGGGGGAGTCTTATGCCCGGAACAGCCGCCTTGCGGTAGCATTAGCACACGGGCTAACCTGTACCACAAGACGCCTATCCCGCCGGCTACAACCATATCAATATAACATGCCAACCCAACCAAATAAGTAAACCAAACAGAAGTCAAATCCACATTAAGTTATATAAAGTCCAAATACAACAATAAAGAGAAGCTAAAACATGCTTCTACAATATATCAGAGTACAGCTAAACAATGCCCAAACGGGCTACATCAGAGTAAGCAAAACACTAACATCGGTAACAGACGGTATCGACGGCACCGTCACGTCAGGCCCTGTCGTCCTGGCCTGGCTGTCCTGCTGCGTAGTCTGCGGCTGCTCTACCTGCGGCGTGACCTCCTAAAAAGGAAGACGTAGCAACCGTTAGTCGAAACGACTAAGTGGTTTCACATCCGCTCCCCCGGCGACTCCTCGGCACCGGCGGAGAAAAGGAACAAGAGTATAGTATATGTAACAAGTAAGCAAGTAAAGGAAGTACAAGCAGGTGGCATGGTACATGAGTATCAATGTATAACTAGCAGTTCTACAAAGCTATCAATATGTAAACTAACAATTCTACAAGAGCCATCAAGGTATAATAACAAGTGTAAGAAAGCTACAGCAGGAAAGTAACTTAACTTATAAGAATGCCCATACAAACTTATAAGTTAAGGATCGGGTTACATAAAGTAACTCATCGTATAAGAGTGCCCATACAAACTTATACGATGAGGATCTTGTTGTGCAATGATATGAAATGCTATGAATGCTATGCAATGACTCACCCATGCACTTGCTATGTCGACACAGACTGTAGTTCCCACTTTTCGAGCAGGTAGCTAACCTCTCAGGCATCAGCCGCCGTGGCCAGGCGGTGACAGTAGAACGGGCACTTCTACTACTAGGCGGGTATCACACTACTTCACCTAGGCCTCCATACGCCTCAACGCTAAGAACACAACAGCGGAGCCCATGCGTACTATGGCCCAGCGGGGTCTTGGGTAGATGTGCACCAAGAACACAGCCCGAACTGGCCTTGCGTGACCCGGAAGGGGCCTCGGAAGAAAGCACGAGGACACAGCCCAACCGTTCACATGGTCGGAGGGGCCTCGGGAAGTGAACACCGAGGACACAGCCCAAACCGACCAAGTCTAACTGCCAACTCCCGTCGGTGTGACGACTGGCGAGCCCGTAGACCTGCCACACTATCCTTAACCCGGGATTACGACACCGCGTGTCGACTCACACCACATGCAAACACCATATCAACACAACATGGAAGGGGCCTCGGAAGTAAACACGAGGGCACAACCCAACCATCCATCCGCACCCTATCTCAACACAACCAAACAAGTGGCGGTCAACATCGCACTTACGAACTTACACAATACTACCCGTAGGGAGACAACGCTCTAAGTATTGGTCCACTAGACTCATTTCATTAGTCAAACATATCCATGGCCATGGTCTATTCATCTATATGACTTCCCAAATGATGACAATGTAAAATAACGTAATGCGCATATAAGATCTATCACATCATCCTTTTTAGTAATATCATAACTTAAACATGAAGTGTACCATATTCAATCTTCCAATTCCTACCAGTTCAATTCTTTTAAACAAGTTTGTTTCACAATTTGGTAATATGAAATATGATTAATAAGATACTTCAATCACACAACAAATGATTAATCATAAGGGTTCATCCAAGGCAAGTATCTTGCATTAATAATTTCACCGAAACAAAATCCATTTTTCCATTAAGCCCAGAATTTAGGCGCAGGTTGAATCTGGTCAGCAACTTCGACCGGAGATTCCCGAGGCTACAGGAATCCGGTGAAGTCGTGTAACCCCTCGATGGAAAGGTATTTCCATGGACTACATCTTTCATATTCAGAGCTCAACCCAGATTTGACATTATCCTATTTGAAATCGGACTTGAAGTCCGCTGCGTACAGAACACAGTTTCTGCATGCAGGATTTATTAAACACCATTTTCGTTTGGATTTTCCCGTGGCTACAGACTTCGCTAGAAGTCGTGCAACCACTCGTTGGAAAGGTATTTTCAAGGGCTTCAACTTTCGTGTTTAGTCAAAAGCCCAGATCTGACCATAATACACTTAAAAATGGTCACGAAGTTCGCTGCGCGCAGAATACAGATTCTGCACGCATCTTAAGGCGGAATGAACGGCATCGGTTCATCTTCCTCCTCAAGGCGATCTTCCAAAAATCATTCCAGAAAACCTCCTCCCTTATTCACCCTCAAGAGGCCAAAACCCTTCACGAAACCATCCCTTATCATCCATTGAAAAAGGGGCGTGGTTGAAGAGATCTAAAACCTAAGACACAAGTCTTAGCATGACCTTTCCTAGAAAACTCCTCCTCACCATCAAGACTCTCTTGAGTCGATGTCTCGCCTAGGAAAATAACTATAGATCTAGCACCAAGGGAGAGGGTAGGAAACTCACGTTGGCTCCAGCGGTACCACCATTTCTCGCCATGGATCGCGTAGTTCTCCTCGGCGGCATCTTCTCTTTCACGGCGATGGCGGATCTCCTTCGGTAGGACTTGCTCCTGCAGTTTTCCCTCTCACAGGGGTTCTCACTGGAAATAGGGGATGAAAAGAGCATGAAAACGGCTAGGGTTTTCTGTCCCTTATATAAATAAAATATGACACGGGTAGGGACACGGCCGTGTCCGTACCCGTGTCCCGCTTCCGCGAAACGGCCGTGGCGGTTTCCATGTCGATTCAATGCTTGACACGGGTAGGGACACGCCCGTGTCCCAACCCGTGTTCACATGACACGGCCGTGTGCCTGGCCGTGTCATTGGCCGTGTACTTCTCGGGTTGCATCTCGACACTTCTCGTCGAGCTCAACTCGACGCACACGGGTAGGGACACGGCCGTGTCACTACCCGTGTCCCTTGGTGTCGACACAGCTCGACGATCTCGACACGGGTCGTCGAGCTCAACTCGACGCACACGGGTAGGCACACGGCCGTGTCCCTACCCGTGTCCCTAGGTGTCGACACAGCTCGACGATCTCGACACGGGTCGTCGAGCTCAACTCGACGCACACGGGTAGGCACACGGCCGTGTCCCTACCCGTGTCCCTAGGTGTCGACACAGCTCGACGATCTCGACACGGGTCGTCGAGCTCAACTCGACGCACACGGGTAGGCACACGGCCGTGTCCCTACCCGTGTCACTTCCTTTTTACACTGATTCTCCACTTCTCCACATGTGCAGTCCAATTCCCTGCACTCTCAGGACTCAAGTCAACCCTCCTGACTCAAAACACACACACTAGGGGGCTAGAGCGATTCGGGACGTTACAAATCCTATAAACAAAATAAAAGATTTCGTCCCCGAAATCAGGCTTAGGTTGTGGGGAGAAGTGTATAACAGGAAATTTAACATATGCTTTTAAATAAAATTACCTTGAGCAAACAACTCCGGGTAGCGTTGCCGCATTAAATCCATTGGCTCCCAAGTGTACTCCTCCTTCCCATGATTCATCCATTGCACCTTCACTAAGGGAACACTTTTGCGGCGTAATGTTCTTGTCTCGCTGTCAACAATTCGTACCGGCTCTAGTCGCACAGTCCTATCTGATGCCACCGCACCATCAGTAGTGGGAATATACTGGTCGGGCCGCAACAGTGCTTTTCGAAGCGACGATACATGGAACACGTCGTGAAGATTTTCCAATTCCGGTGGTAACTCCAACCGATAGGCCAACGGGCCAATCCTTTCCAATATAGTATAAGGCCCAACATACCTCGGGCTGAGCTTTTTCACTCCACGTACCCGCGAAACTCCATGCATCGGCCGAATCTTAAGGAACACTTTTTCGCCCACTTGGAACTCCACCATCCGGTGCTTTTTATTGTAATACTTCGCCTGTCGACTTTGAGCCTCCAACATGCGATCCCGTATCAATCTGACCGCCGCATCAGTATCATCTATGTATCCGTTTCCCAATGCCTTCGGATCTTCATCTTGTACCCAAGACAAGGGAGTCCTGCACCTTCTTCCATAAAGGGCTTCATGGGGCGCCATGCCGATGCTCGCCTGATGGCTATTATTATAGGAGAATTCCACTAGTGGCAAGAGCCTTTCCCATGGCTCTCCTCTGTCCAACACACATAACCTCAATAAATCCTCCAGTGTTCTGATGGTCCGCTCTGACTGCCCGTCCGTCTGTGGATGAAATGCGGTACTAAAGGTTAGGCGTGAGCCCAAATACGCCTGTACCGCCTTCCACTCATTGGATGTAAACCGACCATCCCGATCTGAAACAATTGTCTTGGGCACGCCATGATACCGTACAAATTGCTCCACAAAAAGGCGTACCAAAGCATCCACGTGTGCTTCCTTCTTCATTGGAATGAACCGGGCCACCTTTGTCAGTCGATCCACAATAACCCATACTGAATCATTCCCGGAGCGGGAACGAGGTAACCCATGAACAAAGTCCATGGAGATATCCTCGAACTTCCATTCGGGGATGGGCAATGACTGCAACAAACCACCGGGACTCCTGCATTCAGCCTTCACTCTTTGGCAAGCTTCGCAATGTGTAACATAGTAGCGGACATCCTTCTTCATTCCCGGCCAACACATGGTCTTCCGCAGTCCGGCGTACATCTTAGCAATACCCGGATGCACTGAATATTGAGAGGAATGCGCCTCTCTCAATATATCTTCCCGAATTTTGCCGCCCTTGGGAATATAGAGTCGGCCACGAAAATAAATGAGGCCGTCTTTGAGTATGTACTCATCGGTGGTCCCATCTTCAATTGCCTTGATTGCCGGGGCCAAGGCCGCATCCATTCCTTGCTCCACCCGAATCCGGTCTCGGATATCACAAACTATGCTCATGTTGGCCAAATACTCCGCATACTCTACCGAAGGATCCTTGAATACTAGAGTAATTTCCATCTCCTCGATCATCCGAGCCAACTCCATGCTCATCAGCCGAGACTCTGGGCTAGAGCCTGGCACTTTTCTACTTAAGGCATCGGCTACCGAGTTCGCCTTCCCGGGTGGTAGTTCATGGTGAACTCGTAGTCGCATAGAAATTCCAACCACCGCCGTTGCCTCAGGTTCAACTCCTTCTGAGTGTGAACATACTTCAAGTTTTTGTGATCGGAAAAGATCTCACAGTGCACGCCATATAAATAATGCCTCCAGACTTTCAAAGCGAACACCACTGCTCCCAACTCCAAATCATGAACCGGGTAATTAATTTCATGTTTCTTTAACTGCCTTGAAGCATATGCGATCACGTGCCCATGCTGCATCAATACCGCTCCCATCCCTTGATATGAAGCGTCCGTGTAAACTTGAAATCCTTCCTTCCCCGACGGAAGTGCAAGGATGGGGGCGGAGGTAAGCCTATCCTTCAGCTCTTGAAATGCCGCTTCACATTGAGGTGTCCACTCAAATGGCACTCCCTTCTTCGTCAAGGAGGTAAGAGGAAGGGCAATCTTGGAGAATCCTTTCACGAACTTGCGGTAGTACCCAGCAAGTCCAAGAAAACTTCGTACATCAGCCGCCGACTTCAAGGGCGACCACTCCTTCACGGCTCGCACCTTCGCTGGATCCACCGCTAATCCTGCTCCACTGATCACATGCCCCAAGAAGGCTACCTCCTTAAGCCAGAATTCACACTTGCTAAACTTGGCATACAAGGCATGCTCCTTCAATTTCTTCAAAACCAAGGTCAGGTGCTCGACATGCTCCTCCTCCGTCTTTGAGTAGACCAAGATGTCGTCGATGAAAACAATGACGAAGATGTCCAAATACGGTTCAAACACCTTGTTCATCAAGCTCATGAAGGCCGAAGGGGCATTTGTGAGCCCAAACGGCATTACTGTGAACTCATACAAACCATATCTCGAACTGAAGGCCGTTTTCTGGATGTCCCCTTCTTGTATCCTCAACTGATAGTATCCGGAGCGCAAATCCAATTTAGAAAACCAATGTGCTCCCACTAGTTGATCGAACAACTCATCGATCCGCGGTAGTGGGTAAGTGTTCCGCACCGTCAATCGATTGAGTTCCCGATAATCTATGCACAATCGCAGTGTTCCATCCTTCTTCTTCACGAACAACACAGGGGCTCCCCATGGTGATGAACTGGGGCGAACGAACCTGAATCCACCAGTTCCTGCAATTGAACTCTAAACTCCGCGAGTTCTTTCGGAGCCATTCTGTACGGAGCCTTGGATACAGGCTTGGCACCTGGTACTAGATTGATCTGGAAGTCAACCTCTCTATGCGGAGGTAATCCTGGTAGCTTCTCAGGGAATACCTCAGGAAAATCCCGCACTACCCGTACATCCTTTAATTCCAACGCTGCTTCCTTCAACTCGAACCAGATCATGAAGACCTCATCCCCCTTCATATGAGCCTTTACAGCCTGAATAGAAGATAATATCATACGTGGCGCGAAGCCAATACCTTGGAAGATGACGTCAGAGTCTCCATGCCTCAAATAGATCCGCTTCTCCGCGCAGTCGATCCTCGCGAAGTGCCAGTCCAGCCATGCCATGCCCAAAATGATGTCAAACTCCGGCATCCTCAGAACCGTGGCCGGCGTATCAAAGGCCTTCCCATCAATAAATAACTCCAACTCGCACTTGGCGGTTGCGATCATCTCCGAGCCGTCCGGAAGGCGTACACGTCGGGCTATGCCAGTGAAGTACTGTACATCCCCCATGTCTTTTATGAAATCCTCGGACACAAAGGAGTGTGAGGCACCGGTATCGAACAGCGCATAGGCTGTCTTCCCGCCAATAATCACGGTGCCTAAGTACCAATAACCAAAACTTATTGCTAGGGGCTAGTAAGTTCTAATCAATTCAAGCTAGATCATGCAAATATGTAAATTAATTAAATCATACCTGCAATCACATCTTGTGGGTTCCTTTCCTGCGCCATGTCAAGCGCGTACACCTGATCCCGGCTGGTCCGGGGTTTCCTCTTGGCGGTCCTCGTCCTCGACCGCGCATATATCCTCGCCCTCGTGGAGCTGCTGGAGGGAGAGCAGGAGGGAGAGCAGGAGGGAGAGCAGGAGGGGCGTTCCCATATAGTTGCGGGCAAAAACGCCGGATGTGGCCCGGCTGGTTGCATTCGAAGCACACCAGACCACGCCGCCCTTCCGGTTGTTGGAATCGCTGAGGCTGTGGGGGTGGAGGCAACGCAGGCGGCTGCGGAACTGGATGCTCCACCCTATAGTTTCGGTGGACACGCCCTCCACCTCTTTGATAACCTCTTCCTCCTCTGAAGTCCCGTCTCCTTCTATTACTTGGGCCGGCTTCCATCACGTCCTCCGCAGGCCTCTTGCTACATCCCATGTGGTCTGCCTCCAATCTTTTCGCCATATCAATGATCTCCGCCAAGCTACCATCCGCTATAAACAAAAGGGACTGCCTTAGGGGATCTCGCAGCCCTTTATAGAAGCGCTTGGCATAACCTCTGTCATCCAACTCATAAGAGTCCGCAAACCTTGCGAGATGCTGGAATTCCCGCTGGTATTCTGTAACCGACTTTGATCCCTGCTTTAATAGAAGGAACCTCTGCTCAAGCTCATCTCGGGCCGATGTAGGGATAAAGTGCTCCAAGAAAACACCCGAGAATTCACTCCAACTTATCTCTGTGTAGATCCGGCCTTGGAAGGTAGAGCCCATGAGGGACTTCCACCACCTCTTCGCATGTAAGTCCAAGACGGACACTGCCAATGTCACTGCCATGTTGGCTGGGCAACGGATACCGGCCAACAACTCCTGTATCGTGTCTAGCCATTCCTCTGTACGTACGGCTGACTCCGTCCCCAGGTAGACGGGAGGGGAGAGAGCCCGGAAGGTGCTCAGCCAGTTGGAGCTCGGGGCCTGTTGTTGCACCGGAGCCTGCTGAGCCTTAAAAGCATCCAGAATGGCGGTGAGCGTCTGCCCCAACTCAGACTGTTGGAACTGAGTGGGTATGGGAGGGGTAAGAGTACCCCCCGTCGGCTCAACATGCAGTGGAACCTACACATACACGACAAATTTGTGGTCAGGTTGGCTAAACTTAAGGTCAAAGTTGGACAACTTAATGTGAATTACATATGGGCACACCACTGCTTCCGCTAAGTCAGTTTGTCCCCAAACTGACTAACCAAACGGGGGTGGCACCATTGTTGAATGACTTCTTAGTTGAGGATCGTGGCAAATTGATACCATTTGTAAGCCTCCCCCTCCCCGGATCCCAAAACACGGCACGAAGGGGGAGTCTTATGCCCGGAACAGCCGCCTTGCGGTAGCATTAGCACACGGGCTAACCTGTACCACAAGACGCCTATCCCGCCGGCTACAACCATATCAATATAACATGCCAACCCAACCAAATAAGTAAACCAAACAGAAGTCAAATCCACATTAAGTTATATAAAGTCCAAATACAACAATAAAGAGAAGCTAAAACATGCTTCTACAATATATCAGAGTACAGCTAAACAATGCCCAAACGGGCTACATCAGAGTAAGCAAAACACTAACATCGGTAACAGACGGTATCGACGGCACCGTCACGTCAGGCCCTGTCGTCCTGGCCTGGCTGTCCTGCTGCGTAGTCTGCGGCTGCTCTACCTGCGGCGTGACCTCCTAAAAAGGAAGACGTAGCAACCGTTAGTCGAAACGACTAAGTGGTTTCACATCCGCTCCCCCGGCGACTCCTCGGCACCGGGCGGAGAAAAGGAACAAGAGTATAGTATATGTAACAAGTAAGCAAGTAAAGGAAGTACAAGCAGGTGGCATGGTACATGAGTATCAATGTATAACTAGCAGTTCTACAAAGCTATCAATATGTAAACTAACAATTCTACAAGAGCCATCAAGGTATAATAACAAGTGTAAGAAAGCTACAGCAGGAAAGTAACTTAACTTATAAGAATGCCCATACAAACTTATAAGTTAAGGATCGGGTTACATAAAGTAACTCATCGTATAAGAGTGCCCATACAAACTTATACGATGAGGATCTTGTTGTGCAATGATATGAAATGCTATGAATGCTATGCAATGACTCACCCATGCACTTGCTATGTCGACACAGACTGTAGTTCCCACTTTTCGAGCAGGTAGCTAACCTCTCAGGCATCAGCCGCCGTGGCCAGGCGGTGACAGTAGAACGGGCACTTCTACTACTAGGCGGGTATCACACTACTTCACCTAGGCCTCCATACGCCTCAACGCTAAGAACACAACAGCGGAGCCCATGCGTACTATGGCCCAGCGGGGTCTTGGGTAGATGTGCACCAAGAACACAGCCCGAACTGGCCTTGCGTGACCCGGAAGGGGCCTCGGAAGAAAGCACGAGGACACAGCCCAACCGTTCACATGGTCGGAGGGGCCTCGGGAAGTGAACACCGAGGACACAGCCCAAACCGACCAAGTCTAACTGCCAACTCCCGTCGGTGTGACGACTGGCGAGCCCGTAGACCTGCCACACTATCCTTAACCCGGGATTACGACACCGCGTGTCGACTCACACCACATGCAAACACCATATCAACACAACATGGAAGGGGCCTCGGAAGTAAACACGAGGGCACAACCCAACCATCCATCCGCACCCTATCTCAACACAACCAAACAAGTGGCGGTCAACATCGCACTTACGAACTTACACAATACTACCCGTAGGGAGACAACGCTCTAAGTATTGGTCCACTAGACTCATTTCATTAGTCAAACATATCCATGGCCATGGTCTATTCATCTATATGACTTCCCAAATGATGACAATGTAAAATAACGTAATGCGCATATAAGATCTATCACATCATCCTTTTTAGTAATATCATAACTTAAACATGAAGTGTACCATATTCAATCTTCCAATTCCTACCAGTTCAATTCTTTTAAACAAGTTTGTTTCACAATTTGGTAATATGAAATATGATTAATAAGATACTTCAATCACACAACAAATGATTAATCATAAGGTTCATCCAAGGCAAGTATCTTGCATTAATAATTTCACCGAAACAAAATCCATTTTTCCATTAAGCCCAGAATTTAGGCGCAGGTTGAATCTGGTCAGCAACTTCGACCGGAGATTCCCGAGGCTACAGGAATCCGGTGAAGTCGTGTAACCCCTCGATGGAAAGGTATTTCCATGGACTACATCTTTCATATTCAGAGCTCAACCCAGATTTGACATTATCCTATTTGAAATCGGACTTGAAGTCCGCTGCGTACAGAACACAGTTTCTGCATGCAGGATTTATTAAACACCATTTTCGTTTGGATTTTCCGTGGCTACAGACTTCGCTAGAAGTCGTGCAACCACTCGTTGGAAAGGTATTTTCAAGGGCTTCAACTTTCGTGTTTAGTCAAAAGCCCAGATCTGACCATAATACACTTAAAAATGGTCACGAAGTTCGCTGCGCGCAGAATACAGATTCTGCACGCATCTTAAGGCGGAATGAACGGCATCGGTTCATCTTCCTCCTCAAGGCGATCTTCCAAAAATCATTCCAGAAAACCTCCTCCCTTATTCACCCTCAAGAGGCCAAAACCCTTCACGAAACCATCCCTTATCATCCATTGAAAAAGGGGCGTGGTTGAAGAGATCTAAAACCTAAGACACAAGTCTTAGCATGACCTTTCCTAGAAAACTCCTCCTCACCATCAAGACTCTCTTGAGTCGATGTCTCGCCTAGGAAAATAACTATAGATCTAGCACCAAGGGAGAGGGTAGGAAACTCACGTTGGCTCCAGCGGTACCACCATTTCTCGCCATGGATCGCGTAGTTCTCCTCGGCGGCATCTTCTCTTTCACGGCGATGGCGGATCTCCTTCGGTAGGACTTGCTCCTGCAGTTTTCCCTCTCACAGGGTTCTCACTGGAAATAGGGATGAAAAGAGCATGAAAACGGCTAGGGTTTTCTGTCCCTTATATAAATAAAATATGACACGGGTAGGGACACGGCCGTGTCCGTACCCGTGTCCCGCTTCCGCGAAACGGCCGTGGCGGTTTCCATGTCGATTCAATGCTTGACACGGGTAGGGACACGCCCGTGTCCCAACCCGTGTTCACATGACACGGCCGTGTGCCTGGCCGTGTCATTGGCCGTGTACTTCTCGGGTTGCATCTCGACACTTCTCGTCGAGCTCAACTCGACGCACACGGGTAGGGACACGGCCGTGTCACTACCCGTGTCCCTTGGTGTCGACACAGCTCGACGATCTCGACACGGGTCGTCGAGCTCAACTCGACGCACACGGGTAGGCACACGGCCGTGTCCCTACCCGTGTCCCTAGGTGTCGACACAGCTCGACGATCTCGACACGGGTCGTCGAGCTCAACTCGACGCACACGGGTAGGCACACGGCCGTGTCCCTACCCGTGTCCCTAGGTGTCGACACAGCTCGACGATCTCGACACGGGTCGTCGAGCTCAACTCGACGCACACGGGTAGGCACACGGCCGTGTCCCTACCCGTGTCACTTCCTTTTTACACTGATTCTCCACTTCTCCACATGTGCAGTCCAATTCCCTGCACTCTCAGGACTCAAGTCAACCCTCCTGACTCAAAACACACACACTAGGGGGCTAGAGCGATTCGGGACGTTACAAGGGGTCCGGGCCCGGCCCGAGCCCGATTTCAGAAAAGCCCGGGCTCGACCCGGTTGAGAAAAGTTCGGGCCCGTTGGGCCCGGTACCGGGCCGGTTGGGTCCGGTACCGGGCCGGCCAGATCGGGCTTTATGCCCACGGCTATGTGTAACTATTTTAGACATTCTATTGGACATTAACTCTGAAAAAGTCAAATGCATGAGATAATTGATTTTTTTATCATTAGTTAAATGTTGTGCATAAGGAATTGGGTGAATGCCCACTTTAATTTTGACTATATGTAAATAAATAAATAAAACTCATTTACACAAGTGTCCCCATTAATTTTATAGAGAATTTGATGTGCATTTAGCAAAAATCCTTCACTAATGAGAAGTGATCATAGTGAAGGAAGTGGTGCCACTTATCTTTCATCCCAGCCTACTTGGACAAGTTCATGGTGTAATTCGACGACATTGTCGTCTATAGTGACACAATGGAGGAACATGAACAACATCCTCACCTTCTGCTTCAAGTGCTAATGGAGAACGAACTCTATGTCAAGAGGTCAAAGTGCTCATTTGGACAAGAGGAGATGCATTTTCTTGGGCATGGATTGGACATGGCCAACCAAGGATGAATATTGATAGGTGCGAGCGATCATCGATTGGGAGCCACCAACAAAGGTGACCGAGCTATGATCATTCCTTGGCTTGGTGAACTATTATAGGCGGTTTCATCATGAGGTATTCGAAGAGGGCAGTGCCACTTATGGACCTGCTCTAGAAGGAGAAAGCTTGGAACTGGATGGAGGAATGCAAACAAGCTTTTGAGACTTTGAAGAAGGCGGTGAGCACGGAACCAGACCTCGCCCTTCCAAACTTTTCTTAAAAGTTTGAGCTACACACTGATGCTTTAGACTTTGCTATTGTATGTGTGTTTATGTAAGAGAGATACCCAATTGCTTTTGAGAGCCATAAGTTGAACGAGACGGAGTGACGGTATATGATACAAGAGGAGGAGATGATTGCAATAATTCATTGCTTACAGGTGTGGAGACATTTTTTGTTTGGGGCACAATTCATGATCAAGACCGACAATGTACCACCATTGTATTTTTAAAGTAAAAAAAAAATTGTCGACAAAGTAAGCAAGACGACAGAATTTCTTGGTAGAATTTGACTTTGTCCTGTAACACAAATCGAGCAAAGTCAATGTAATTACAGATGCACTTTGCCGCAAGACAGTGTTAACAATGATCTCTATGACGAAGAGCGACTTATTCGAGCAGGTGAAGAGTGGGCTTGAGGAGGATCCCCTTGTCAAACAACTCATACAACTAGCTTATGAAGGACGGGATAAGAGATTTTGGGTAGAGATAGGTTACTCTACACAAAAGTGAGAAGGTTATACATCCCAAAGTGGGAAAACTTATCGAGGGACTTGATTAGAGAGTGTCATGACATAAAGTGGGCTAAATATCCAGGGCAAAAGCGCACATTAACCTTGATGGAGAATCCCTACTATTGGACACAAATGAGGGATAACATTGGGCTATACGTGAAAACATGTCTTGTTTGCCAACAGGAAAAGGTGGAGAACAAGCAACCGACATTACTCTTGGAGCCACTTCCAATGCTAGAGTATCCACGGAAGACAATGCCACTCGACTACATCAATGTCTTGCCCAAGTCTAAAGGGCGCGAGTCTATTTTGGTGGTGGTAGACGCTTCTCCAAACATGATACTTTCATACAAGTACTAATGACACAATAGCGGAAGAGATGTCGTGGCTCTTCTTCAAACAATTATGAATCCTCATAATGGTCGGTTCATGGTACAATAATACCGAAGGCGGAGGAAGGATGCACTATCAAGCTGGGCTGAAACAACCGATTCAACCCCCCTTAATTAATACAGATGGTGGTTGGAGGAGCTGAACTGATGGTTTCAACCCCTATGGGGGGAGGGAGGCCGACCCTCTTCGGCCCGTGGGGTACTAGTACCTCTTGGTGGCATTGTTGTGAGGGATTCAAGACTCTCAAGGAATTTCTCTTCTCTTCCTCTAAAACTCTATATTTTCCCCTTCTCTCTCAAATATTCCTTCTTGTTCATAATACAAACATGTGGTGAAGTATTGAGGACAACCCAAAAGCATTGTGAGAATTCAGATCCCCACTGTACAGGGAAGCTATGGATCGAGTTCTTCAAGCTACTTGGATCAAAGTTTAACTTCTCCATAAGACGAAGGGGAAGATCGAGAGAGTGAATGCACTATTAGAGTGCTACTTACAACACTTTGTGAGTGCTAATCAGAAGGATTGAGCTAAACATATGGATGTGGTACAATTTTCCCACTACTTGTAACATAGTAGGACTATGAGTCGGAGTCCGTTTGAGCTTGCCACCGGGAGGCAACCTCTCACACCATACACATTGGTGACCACAATAGAAGATGGAAGGAGCCCATGCCAGAAGCATGAAAGATGACTAATGTTGAAACCAAAAATCAGTCTCTGTGGAGTTCGACCCTTGTGGAATGGGTGATCGCACATTTAGTTCTCTCTCACAAGCTAAAAGACCAAAGACTTAACACAAGTAAAAGACCCAAGGCTCCAACACGGAGGTCCCACCACACACTCGGAAGATCTTAGAGCGCTTCCCCTCCTTAGACAAGGGCTGAGCTAAGGATACCTCATAAAACGCAAGAAGACCACGACACAAGCATGCCTTCTGAGGTACCCCCTTGGGTCTATTTATAGTTTTCTGAAAACGATCTGCCAACAGCCAACCTCTACTGTTCAAAACAGCTATATGCAGCCAAAAGTGGTTTGCCAACAACGTAACTCCGTTGTTTTGAATGGCTAGATGCATACCTAATTAGGCTAACCATGTGATACCTGCACCCCACTCTTAGGGGAAAACGGGACCAACTCGTCGTTATCCTGGACGGACGCAGGCTTTCTAGCTACAACAACTTGTAGTCTTGGCTCAAGCTCCAATTTCGATTCATTCACAGTTTGTGGTTCTTGAACTTCTTCAAGTTCTACCCTGATAGTGTTTCTACTTAAGAACTCTTTCTCAAGAAAGACATCAATTCTCGCGAAAAACACTTTTTCCTCGGACGGTAGGTAGAAATAATACACTTATCTGATTTGGGTTCCAGCTATTTAGGCATTTGACGTCGCACGTATGTCTCACAGCCCTAAACCTTAATAAACGACATACTAGGATGCTTCACAGTCCATATCTCATATGGTGTCTTCAGAACCGCTTTCGTTGGAGCACGATTTAGTGTAAAAGCAGTAGTTTCTAAAGCAAAACCCCAAAAGGAAACAGACAGATCTGCATGACTTATCATCGACCATACCATGCCTAACAGAGTATGATTGCTCCGCTCAGACACATCATTATACTGTGGTATTCTATATGGAGTGAGATATGATACAATACCACACTCTTTCAGATGATCACGAAACTCATGACTTAGGTATTCTCCACCTCGATCAGATCGGAGTGCTTTAACCTTCTTACCCAGCTCATTCTCTACTTTGTTCTTAAACTCTTTAAACTTTTCAAAGGTTTCAGATTTTCACTTCATAAGATACATGTATCTATATCTATTGAAGCCATCAGCAAATGTAATAAAGTAGGAATACCCATCTTTAGCAATAGAACTCATGGGTCCACATACATCACTATGTACTATACCCAAGAGATCATCTGCCCTCTCATTGAAACCAGTGAAATGGACCTTAGTCATCTTGACTAACAAACAAGATTCGTATATCTCAAATGATTCATAATCAAATAGTCCAGTAGTTCATCTTTATGGAGCTTGAATATGCGTTTCTCATTTATATGACCCAAACGACAATGTCAAAGGTACATAGGGTTTGTGTCATTCATTTTTAGTTTTTTAGTATTTTTTATATTATAGATCTGATGACCTAAGTTCAAAATATATAAACCATTAAACATTTGGGCTATACCATAACAAACATCATTCTTAAATATAGAACAACAATTACTCTTAATAATAAAAGAAAATCCAATCATGAACAAACATGAAATAGATATAATGTTTCTAGTTATGGAAGGAACATAATAACAATTATCTAGTTCTATTACAAGCCCACTGGGCAATGAAAGAGGGTAAACACTCACAGCGACAACAACAACTCTTTCTCCATGGCCAACATGTAGGTCCACCTCTCATCTACTCAGCAATTTTCTCCTTCTCAGTCTCTGCACATTTATACAAATGTGAGAACCATATCCGATATGCAATACCCAGGATGAAGGAGCAGAAAGGATTATCTCTATAACATAGATACTTGAAGCGAAAGTCATACCTCCCTTCATCTTTTGCATACCCTCAATATAAGAAGGACAGTTACTCCTCCAATGACCAGCCTTGTCATAGTGGTGTCATTTCCCTTCTTTCACTAAGCCTTTCTTTTTCAGTATTGAATACTTGGGCTCATGAGATGACTTAGGTCCTACATTTGTCTTCTTGAAGCCCTTGGCCATGCCCTTACCTTTATGTACCATCAGTATGAGGCTAGCAGGTTTGTCCTTCTTCATATTGATATCAGTAGTTCTTGACATGCCTAGGAGCTCGGACAGTGTCTTGTCTATTTCATTCATGTTATAGTTCAAGACATATTGCTCATAACTGTCCAGCAATGATTGTAGGATCAGGTCTGTGGACAACTCTTGGCCAAGAGGGAAGCCTAGTCTCTCAAGGTTCTTTATATACCCAATCATCTTGAGTACGTGAGTCCCTATAAGGTCCCGAGCTCCCATCTTACACTGGAACAACGACTTTGTGGTATCAAACCTCTCTTGTTGAGTTTGCCCTTAAAATATTTTCTTGAGATGCTCGTCAATTTTCTTGCAACCTATATTCTCATGTTGCTTTTGGAGCTCGGTGTTCATGGTTGCCAGTATGAGACATTTGACATCAAAGGATTGGTCAAGATACTTCTTATAAGCATCCTTATCAGAACGGGATGCATTGCCGGCTAGCTCTTCAGGAGATTCCTCTTTCAAAACATAGAGCTTGCGCTCTTTCCTGAGAATAATTCACAAGCTCCTGCATCAGTCTAAGTAGTTCGTCCCACTCAGTTTCTCCTTCTCAAGGATGGCTCTGAGGGATAAGGTGAAGTGAGATCCACTAGCCATAGAAATTCTACAAGGATCCAGCAGAGAAAAATCAGTACTACATTTCAAAATACATTTTATTATTTCAATTAGGACTTTAATCAAAATAACTCTCACTATTTTATCAAACCGATAACCATCTATATCAATTCAGAGAGTATATGTGAGTTACTCTTTTAGTGGACAAGATCCATATTTCACTAACACTATGAGTCAACTTTGGCTTTTCTCTCACAATGCAGTTATTTAGGTAGGCTACACTTGTCAATTGCATCCCAATGCAACTCCTGTATGGTTGGTGAATAACTCTTTATTCGCATTCATCGTATGGTGCATGTCAACCCTATGCCTCTAAGCACTCAAACTTTGAGGTCACCCAGTTAAGTTTGACCCGATGTCGACAGTGAGATATCACAATTATCCGATTGCACCTTCACCAAGATAAATTAATACACCTTGCTTTGGCAAGCCCACACTTCATCGATCGAGGTAGGAAGAGTGTCGTCCATCAGAAGACATCCGAATACATAATATTGCTTAAGGGATTTTTAAATAATTGATTAACACTTAATCATGATTAACTATTAACTTATGTGCACATCCATAAAATAAAACAACTGCAATCAGAATCCAAATGCATCTCAAATGTTCACAACGAAATCATCAACACTTGATGAACTGGGCTAAATCTGAACATCCAGAACCCTTCTAAATCTTCAGATCTACATGCACTGGACATGAGCAACATAGACTCCACTTACACAGTAGACAATCTCATCTCTCTATATAAGATTCAAAATCTAACACACTTGGTTTCACAAACCAACAAGAGGGACGGTTACTATTAAGGAGTAATAAGGAAATAAACAAAGAAATCACATGCATTTTTGGTGAGGATCCAAAAATAGATTTGGGCATTTTAAAACATTTCTAAATTTCCAAACCTACACGCCATGGATTTAGCAACTTCTGAAACAATGAATATCGTCGAACCTGCCTCTGATACCATTGCTGGGTTTTTTTGTACGACACAACACTTGTGCGCAGTGGAATAAAGGAACAAGAAAAGCCCAAAATAGTTCAGATCTAGTGATATACATTGATCAAGAAGAAAGTGGTGTTAAATAAAATTACCTTTGTGGGATTGAGTCGATACTCAATCCTAGATGTTCTAGAATATCTGCCGATCACTTAGCAGCTAGAGTCCTTAATGCAGAATAGTGTATGCACCTCTACAAAAGATTCACACGAACGAGAGAACTCGTAGAATCTTGTCGAATAAGATCTAGGTCGGGATAGGACACTCTGCGTCTTCACGGACTGCTAGGTCCGTTACAAAAGAGGCAGCGACGACACTAATCGGAATCAGGCTTTTCGATTGCAACGGGATCGGTGAAGGCGGAACAGCTTCCGTCGACCTTTTTGATCTCGGGTTTTCACACAGTTCGGCTCGTGTGCTTAGACATAATCAACCCGTTAAGACCCTGAAGAGAAACCCTAAAATATTATATTTATACCTAAAGGAATAAACAGAACAGCCTGTCGTTATTCGCAGACCCAAGACTTAGAATATAGTATTTCACCAGACAACCCTTGTCTCTACAAATTGTCAAGTATCCATAACATATTTGACGAATTGTCGAGTATACAAGACATACTCGACGAATTGTCGAGTATACAAGACATACTCGACGAATCGTCGAGTATCCATAAGATACACGATGAACACAGTGTCAGCCTTGTCGAATCAACCTTTGACTTGGCGAAGGCGTTGAGTGAACTCAATGCTTTCAGCACCAAACCCGTCGAATCAACATTTGACTCGACGAAGGCGTTGAGTGAACTCAACACACTCAACGCCTAAGTGCTAGATTCGTCAAATCAACCTTTGACTCGATAAATGCGTTGAGTGAACTCAACGCACTCAATGCATGAGAACCAGACTCGTCAAATCAACACCTTGACTCAATGAATCGTTGAGGGAACTCAACACACTCAACAGTTAAGTGTCATACTCGTCAAATCAACACTTTGACTTGACGAATCATTGAGTAAACTCAACAAACTCAACGTCATCATTCGACCAATCAACATTTAACTCGACGAAAGCGTTGAGTGGTCTCAACGCACTCGATGCTTTCAAAGACTGGCAGAGCTAAGTCATTTCCACTCATCATATGAGTAAAGCCAAACTAATCCAATCTCTCAATTTCTCCAAACATTCTTATGTGCGGCCCTGATAGGCTCATTCTGCGTTGCCAGTGAGACTACATGCTTGATCACTTTCAGATCACAATCATAACACCAACAAATGAGTGGTCTTAGATCTCACAGTTAACCATAATGGGGTCCCGCAGAGGTGACTGTCTGGCTTACCCCAGCACTCGCCCCTTTAGGCAAGTAGCGCCTTCATGGGTCACTAGGTAGACCAAATAGGTAATGTGTTGCTAATGGACCATAGTGATGGGCCTGCAACCTACTAAGAGGATATGAGTGGACCAGACTCCGAAGTGGATTGAGGCCATAAAATTTGAAATGGACTCCATATATGAAAACCAAGTTTGGAACTTGGTGGAACCACTTGAAGGGGTACGACCCATAGGGTGCAAGTGGGTATTCAAGAAGAAGACTGACATGGATGAGAATGTACAAACATTCAAAAGGCGACTGTTGGTTAAGGGTTTAAAGAAAATTTATGGTATTGACTATGATGAGACTTTTTCCCCTATTGCTATGGTAAAGTCCATCAGAATTCTACTTATTATTGTTATGTATTATGACTATGAGATCTGGCAGATGGATGTCAAAACGGCTTTCCTAAATGGAAACCTCCTTGAGGAAGTGTATATGACACAACCCGAGGATTTTGAATCTCCAGGTGAAGCGACTAAGATATGCAACTTGCAGAGATCCATTTATGGATTAAAATAGGCTTCTCAAAGTTGGAATCTTTGTTTTGATGAAAACAACAAAGAGTTTGGTTTTATCAAGAACGAGGATGAATCGCTTGTTTATAAGAGTATTAGTGGGAGCATTGTTCTCTTTTTGATATTGTATGTAGATGACATACTGCTGATCGGGAATGACAAACCGACCCTATAAGTTGTTAAGGACAACCTAGGGAACTGATTTTCTATAAATGACTTGGATGAAGCGATTTATATACTTGGTATTAAGATCTATAGAGATAAATCGAAGAAGTTGTTGGGTTTGACCCAAAGTACATACATTGATAAGGTGTTGAAGCGGTTCAATATGCTTGAGTCCAAGAAAGAATTATTACTCATGTTTCATGATGTGAGTCTCTCTAAGGACCAGTATCCTAAGTCTTGTGAAGATAAGGACCATATGAAGTTGATTCCATATACTTCGGCAATTGGGTCTCTTATGCCTTGAGCATGACGAGCAGGTATCAGTCTGATCCCGATGATGGTCACTAGATAACGGTCAAGAACATCCTAAAGTACTTGAGAAGGACTAATGATACATTCTAAGTATTTGGTGGAGAGGAAGAGATCGTTGTAAGAGGTTACACAAATGCAAGCTTCCAAACTTATAGGGACGACTCAAAGTCTCAGTCAGGGTTCCTATTTTGCCTAAATGGAGGTGTTGGTAGCTGGAAGAGTTCTAAGCATAAGACAGTTGCCGATTCTATAACTAAGGCTGAGTACATCATTGCAGCAAATGCAGTGAATGAGGCTGTATGGATTAGGAAATTCATCGGCGAGTTAGATGTAATTCCTAACATTGTTTGTCCCGTAGTTCTCTATTGTGACAACAACGGTGCAATTGCACTTGCTTCGGAACCTAGATCTCATCAGCGCTCCAATCATATAGTTCGGTGGTTCCATCTAATTTGAGAGATTATCGATTGAGGAGATGTGAGCATATGCAGAGTGCCAACTGAGGAGAATATTGCGGATCCACTAACAAATCCTCTCGCACAGAGAAAGCCTGATGGTAATGTTAGATCTATGGGTATACGAAATCTTAATGATCAGCTCTAGTTGGAGTCTTGCGGATTATATTTTGTTGGCTATAATAATTCATTTGATGAATATAGTACTATATACATTTCATTTATATATTTTGGCAAGTTCTTTTATTTGTAAATTTATTTCTATTGTGATAGAGTAATTTAACATAATAAATGTCCTTAAAATATTTACTTCCATAGGAGTCAAGTGGTGACTTGAATGTGAGAGCCTATGTTATTAGAAGCTTCATTCTTAAATAGTCTCTGGTCGAGTGTCATCTTAGAAGCTATGGGCGATGATGACACATTAATAATAATATGTGCGTTGACTGATGACCGGTTCTCACAGGTCATGATATTGTGATATCAAGTCATCATATAGGTACTTATTAGTGAACAAGTTGTACTAGACACACCCCTCATGAGAATACTTTATGGATTGTTATATGAACATGTCACAAGTATGACACAAGTGGTAATAGTATTTGTGGTCCTTTGACCTGAAGTCACAACATTCATCGAGTGAGGAAGAGCGTGCTTTGATGCTATCAAAAGTCTAGTCTTGAGAAAGTTAGATGATAAAGGTGGCTATTGGGTATGTTACGAATCATTTGGATGTTTGCATGTGAGCAGAGATGAGATTTGTCCTCCTATATGACAGGAGTTGCATCCAAGGGCCCCTTGAAGGAATGGGACTGAAAACGCATGGTCATGCTTGGTTGAGTCAATATATGATATTGGGCTCACCAATTTCTGAAAGTCCATTCTAGATCAGGAAACTAGGATTGAGCAATTATGAGGGTGACACGGTCTATACATCTAGTTCTATCCGGATGTAAGGGACGAAGGGACATGACAACACTGATGCATTGGTCACGATGGCTTTTGAGTTCTAAACTCTTATTGCTTGGGGAGCAATGATGCATTGTTAGATGCCCCTCATTATTTGTGAAGCTTTTGTTTGATACTTTCAAGATCAAGTGGGAGACGGTTGGTATTACCATTATGATCAGGAAGTGATCAAACATATAGTCTCACTACCAACGCAGTATGAGCTTATCAGGGTCGCACATAAGAATGTTTGGAGAAATTGGGAGATTGGATTAGTTTGGCTTTACTCATTTGATGAGTGGAAATGACTAAGCTCAGTCAGCAGGCTTTGAAAGCGTCTTGTGCGTTGAGACCACTCAATGCTTTCGTCGAGTCAAGTGTTGACTCGTCGAATGATGGCGTTGAGTGTGTTGATTCGTCGAGCCAAAGTGTTAATTCGACGAGTATGACACTTAAGAATTGAGTGCGTTGAGTTCACTCAACGATGCGTTGAGTCAAAATGTTGAGTCGACGAGTCTGGTTCTCAAGCGTTGAGTGTATTGAGTTCACTCAACGCCTTCGTCGAGTTAAAGGTTGATTCGACAAATCTGGCACTTAGGCGTTGAGTGCGTTGAGTTCACTGAACGCATTCGTTGAGTCAAATGTTGATTCGACAGTTTTGGCGTTGAGAGCGTTGAGTTCACTCAACACCTTCGTCGAGTCAAAGGTTGATTCGGTAAGGCTGGTGCTGAGTTCGTCATGTATCTTATGGATACTCGATGATTTGTCGAGTATGTTTTGCAAACTCGACAATTCGTCGAATATGTTATGAATACTCGACTATTCGTTGAGACAAGGGTTGTTTAGTCGAAACGTTGTATTCCAAGTCTTGGGTCTGCGAATAATGACGGGCTGTTATGTTTATTCCTTTGGGTATAAATAGAAGAATTTAGGGTTTCTCTTCAAGGACTTGACGAGTTGATTCTGTCTGAGCACACGAGCCGAACTGTGTGAAAACCCGAGATCAAAAAGGCCGACGGAAGCTGTTCCGCCTTCGCTGATCCCGTCGCCGTCGCCGAGCCTGATTCCGGCGATTGTCATTGCCGCCTCTTCTATAACGGACCTAGTAGTCCGTGAAGACGCAGAGTGTCCTCTCCTGACCTAGATCTTGTTCGACAAGAGTCTATGAGTTCTCTCGTTTGTGTGGATCTTCTGTAGAGGTGCGGACACTATTTTGTACAAAAGACTCTAGTCGCTAAGTGATCGATAGATCTTCAGGAACATCTAGGTTGATTATCGTCTCAATCCCGCAAAGGTATTTTTATTTTACAACACTTTCTTCTTGATAAATATATATCGCTAGATCTGAACTATTTTGGGCTTTTCTTGTTCCTTTATTCCGCTGCGCACAAGTGTTGTGTCATACAACAAAACCCAACATCGCCCTCCTGAGTCAAGATCAGAAGGCATCGACAACACTCGTCTCACTCAACATCAAGGAACTGAAGGCATTGACAGAACCAGCCTCACTCAATGTCAAGGAACTGAAGGCGTTGACAGAACAAGCTTCACTCAATGCCAAGGAACTGAAGGCGTTGACAGAACCAGCCTCACTCAACTCCAAGGAACTGAAGGCATTAACAGAACAAGCTTCACTCAACGCCAAGGAACTGAAGGCATCGACAACACTCGCGTCACTCAACACCAAGGAACTGGAGGCGTCGGCAGAACCAGCCTCGCTCAACGCCAAGGAACTGAAGGCGTCGACAACACTCGCCTCACTCAACACCAAGGAACTGGAGGCGTCGGCAGAACCAGCCTCACTCAACGGCATGGAACTGAAGGCGTCGATATCACTCGCCTCACTCAATGCCAAGGAACTGGAGGCATCGACAGAGCGCGGCTCACTCAAAGCCAAATGACGGGCTCACGGGACTTGATCAACGAACACTGGATTGCACGTTATTGGGCGAATGGTTTGTGAAGCTTCCACTCGTATGGGGCGACGAATGCTCGATGGGGCTAGCACTCGCCGCCTCTAGATGACCTGGGGCGAGTGCGGGCCTAGCCTGCCCCACTCACCTCGCGCCCGCATTACCCCAATCTGGGCAAGCCGAGCTGCACCGATGCACTCACACCCCCTAACCATGTGACGGGGCCGACTCCTGTCGATCCCGCTCGCCGGATATGGGGTTGTACAATTAAGGTATTAGGATTTAAATGAGTGAAATGTGAGTATGCGGAATGCAAGAATTTTAAACACATCTTTCTCGCCCTACAAGAGAAATCACCTAACACTATTTTTGAATACTTTTTTCGTGACGGGTATTTATTTAAGGGATCGAAGTTGTGCATTCCAGACTCCTCCCTACGCCACTTTATTATTTGGGAAATGCCCAGGGGCGGGTTAGGAGATCATTTTGGTCACGATAAAACTATAATGTTGGTCGAAGACAAGTTCTTTTGACCCGGTCTAAAAAAATAGTTAACCAAGTTGTGAGTAGTTGTAGAACGTGTCAAATTGCTAAGGGAAACAAATACAATACTGGTTTATATACATCACTTCTCATTCCTTAGAATAAGCAGCGCCCAGGCGAAAAAAACGTGTCCGGTGAAAAAAATGCGCTCGGTGAAAAAAATGTGCCCGAGCGAAAAAAACACAGCGCCCAGGCGAAAAAAAACACGTCTGGGTGAAAAAACGCAGCGCCCGTACGAAAAAACACGCCCGGGTGAAAATTTCGCGACGAGGCGTAAAACCTCTCTCGGGCGAAATTAGCCTCGCCCAGGCGAAAAAAACAAGCACGGCAAAAAATCATCCCCGGGCGAAAAATTCGTGTCCGGGAGAAAAATTCACTATCGGGCAAAAAAATTAAGGCTGAGTGTAAAATTTGTGCTAGGGCGAAAAAATAGTTTCCGTGAAAAAAAATGCGTGACTGGGCGAAAAATGTGTGTCAAGCCGAAAAATGTGCGCCCGTTCAGAAAAATGGGCGCCCGGGCGAAAAAATGCGTGCCCGTGCAGAAAAATGGGTGCCCTGACGGAAAAATGCGCGTCCGGGAGAAAATGGGCGCCCCGTCGAAAAATTCGCTCTTGGGCAATAAATGCGCCCTCAAGCGAACAACATAGTTGGCATCGAGGTTTTTTTGAGAGAGTTGGGAGTGCACTGGTAGAGGTAGGAATAGAGAATGAAGAGTTCAGGAGGTCGAAATTGAGGGATGCATATTTCCTTTTTTTACCATATTTTTATGATAATTGAAATGAATTTTAATTCCATGATATTTTTAGGGGATTGTTAACCGCAGACCAAATATGGCTATTCGCAGACCAAAAAAGACACTTTTAAAAGGCGTTAAATATTCCCCTTCCTTTCTGAAGTCCTTTATTCACAAACCAACTCTAATTCCTTTACTCTTCCCAGCAACCCGCCCCCGATCATTTCCTCTGCATCTTCCCCTCTCTCCCTCTCCCAACCCTCGATCTCACGCCTGCGTCGCACGACTACTTGCCGAAGTGGCCCGACGTTGCCCGCCTGCGTCACTCCGCGTTCCGCAGCTTCCCCTCTCTCGCATCTTCCCAACCACCAGCCCGACGTTGCTCGCCTGCTCGCCGAAGTCACCCGCCTGCTTGCCGACGTCGCCCGCCTGCTTGCTGACGTCGCCCGCCTGCTCGCCGACGAAGACCTCCTGCTCGCCGACATCGCCCGCCTATAATGGTGGTGCCCTCTAGGTCACCATTCGCTGCGAGCGAATTGATTTTGATTTTCACTTTTTTATGTGATGCTCCATGAAGCGGTCGGAGGTGGTGGCAGGGTGAGGATTCAGGTATGCAAAAGTTGCCCGCCTGCAAAGGTGATGCGAATTTATTTTGATTTTCACCTTTTTATGTTATAGACATTGTTTGTTGTGGGGGTGAGGAGGGGGAGGGGGAAAGCTGCAGAAAATTAAGAACAAATTATTTAGCAGTGAAATTCGTGGAGAAGTGAATTAGTTCTTGTTTGTTTGAATTAGACAAGTGAGACAAATTAAGAACAAAGTTGTGTGTTCCTTTTATAGAGTTAAGGGGAGGAGTCTAATTATTGCTGTGGTGTTGGTGCTTCAGATTTTTTGATGCAGGTATATATATATATATATATATATATATATATATATATATATATATATATATATATATATATATATATATATATATATATATATATATATGATGTAGGCTTCAATTTTGGTGGTAATGAACTATGCCCTTGTTGGTGTACTCCTTGATTTTTTTTACTTTTAATGTTGGTCTGCGAATAACAATAATTTCTGTGAATAACAATTTTGAGTATCTTTGGATCTGCGAATAGTAATAATCTGCGAATAGCCATATTTGATCTGCGGTTAACAATCCCCTATTTTTATGATAGCAGAGCACTAGAATTGGAATCATGAATTGAATTCCAACTCCAAACGGACCCTAAATTGAATAGTAAATATATAACAATGATTATGCTGAATGAAATTTGTCTTTTTCCTTACGTCGTCATTTTCTCTTTTGCCCCACTCGCTAGTGTCCGAACTTTGTAGGAGAAACCCACCTATTAATAGGTGAGAGATGTGTATTTATCATAGGATCTTCATTTTAACGGTCAGATTTCTGCCGTATCTGTTGGATATATAACGAACTAGATACGGCCGGATCCTACCGTCGTATCTGCCCTTTGGAACCTATTATAATAGGTGGGTTCCTCTGCCCATTTTTGAAGTGGAATTCGCTTCCCGTCCGGGTGCGGGAAAAAAGACGGCGCTTCTTCCACCTTCAATTTTCGTCTCTTCCTCACCAACTTCGCCTCTCTCCTTGCGCCCTCCTCCCTGTAACAGCGCCCACACTTATAAATCAAGAATCAAGAATCCCTAAATACCCGGCGTCTTCCGTTCATTGAGATTATTCTGGTTTCCTTCTCCCTCGCGCTTCGCGAATTCTAAGACTGCACCAGTTCAGTTGACGGCGAATCAATCTCCGGTGAGGAAAATCTTCTTCATGTTTTAGGCTAATGCTTGATGAGTTTTTTGAAAACTGACTCGATGGACTTTTGCCGATCTAAATTCGATCCTCTATACACTGGATATTCCTCTCTAAACTGATTCGATGGACTTTTTAGGTTTATTTCGCAATGTTTCGTCAATAATTCTACACTGGGTATATATATGCCTCGTCTCCCTCCTCGCAATTTTATTCACGGATGCGTTTCCCTTTTCTACGAATGGTGCTTTGTTCTATGAGAGATCAATGAGATCATCTTTTGAATTGATGTTTAAGTTATTTCAGATTTTTGAGCTTTTAATTTGTGATTTGTTTAAAACTTTTCCCGAGCTGAGCAGATATTTGTCAGACCTGCAAGACAACGAAAATGCAGCAGGTGTTCCTTCCTTATGCAAATGTCGATCAACTGAGGAGGAACAAGCGCAACTGCGAGTGTGGCCGATAAATCGCTAATAAGAGCGAATCAAGAATCGCGAATCGCCAAGTGCAGTCTTCTTTCCTCCTCCCTCTAGGGTTCCCGCCGGTCATTTTTAGTGCATACTCCCCTATAAATACCCGGCCTCTCCCTTCATTAAGATTCTGGTTTCCTTCTCCTTTGCTCGCTTCCCGAATTCTAAGACTGCACCAGTTCAGTTGGCGGCGAATCAAGCTCTGGTCAGGAAAATCGTCTTCATATTTTCGGCTAATGTTTGATGCGTTTCTCTAAAACTGACTCGATGGACTATTGCCGATCTAAATTCGATCCTCTCTACACTCGATATTCCTCTCTAAACTGATTCGATGGACTTTTTAGTTTTATTTCGCAATGTTTCGCACGGTATATGCGTGTCTCCCTGCTGGCAACTTTATTCGTGGATGCGTTTCCCTTTTCTACGAATGGTGCTTTGTTTTATGAGAGATCATCTATTAATTAAATTGATGTTTAAGATATTTCAGATTCTTAAGATTTTAATTCGTGTTTTGCTTAATAAAACTTTTCCTGACCAGATATTTTTCAGACCTGCATTCCTTCTGCAAATGTCGATCAACTGAGGTTTCAAATGAGGATCATTCTATGTTTATACTTTGCTGATAATTAATGGCTAGGAGCCCTGAAAGTAGTACTTCCAGCTCTGGAAGTAGTTCAAGCTGGGATTCCTATTATCCTTTGCTGGGAAGTGCTAGGAGCCCTGGAAGTAGTATAAGCTCGGAATCGTCGTCCGAAGATGCTTCTGATGATTCCAACTCCGGAATGAGTACAAATAGAGTAGAAGATTTAAGCAACATTTGCTTAGATACTTCTGATGACGAAGATTCTATATGCAACATTTGCCTATTTCGTCCCAGAGACCCAATTATCACCCACTGTGGTCATCTCTTCTGTTTGCGTTGCCTCTCCAGATGGCTTTATGACCATTCCCCTGAGTTTGAGTGCCCCACCTGCAGGCGTAAGATTGTAGCGGCTTCAGTTCCTCGCGCGCCAACTTCTTTCAGGAATCTCCGGGCTTTCTGGAATTCTGACAATTTTATTCCATATTTTGCTTGTTCTGTCCTTCTAGCTATTGCAATAACTATTCATATGTCATATCTTTTTTACTAGTATTTGTACCTTTCATTCTGAAATATACTAATGATATGCTTTGCAAAGTATTGACAAATGATTATTGATGGGTCCTCTTACACTTTGAAGCGCACGCATAAGCAATGCTAAATGCACCCCATACGCGGGGGCGAATGTCAAACATTTTCCCACTATCGGGTCGTTAACGGGATAACCACCCGATAGTGGGGAGCAACCGGGGAGTAACCGCCCCGATCTAACTGTCCGAGCCAGACGGCGTCGTGGCCGCCCGCCCCCCCTGGCTTGAATGCCAGTTCACAACTGTCAACTAGAATGCTACTGATAGGCACACCCCTGGTGTATAAGTGTAACAGTATGCATGTTCCTTCGTGTTGTGTTGAAACCAAAATTCGGTCTCTGTGGAGTTCGTGGTCTCAAAAGAGGGGTGATCGCGCACCTACTACACTCAAGTGAACGACATAGGCACAAGACTAGGAACTCAAGGGACAGACTCAATGTCTCAGCGTGGAGGTCCCACCGCATACCCTGAAGACTAACAAATTCTTCCCCTCCCGAGCCAAAGACCGAGCTAAGGCACCTTCGGAGGGTTCTCTTGGCCGACCGAAACATCTAAGGAGAATCTCAAGACCAACTCTCTCCTATCTAGAGGTGTCTCCTTGGGTCTATGCAAAATGCTCCTCATCCGATCCACCAATGGCGTAATCCCGCCAAACACAGCCCAAGTATGGGCAGCCAACAACGCAACTCCGCTGCTCTGAGAGTCTATTAGCAGACCCTCAAGGGCTTCCCGGTAACTTTACCTCGGGGCCCCCACGGGGCGAGTGGTTCACGGGTACACCACTCGCCTGAGACGAAAAAGATAAATAACATACACAGGCATCATCAACATTTCAATTTAGTGGAATGCAAATTCCAAACCTCGGCATGCAGACCGGCAACATAAATACGTTAGACCTTCTATGGTCGGCACAACCTTGGGCTTAAGCCCACTACCCATGTTTAGTTCTGTAGCACATGTACGCCAACGACCCACCAAGTGGTGGAAAAATAAATATCGGCCACTTATATTGGACCGAATTAATCGACTGCACCCCTTTCTCGGGGCGGCGTTGCTTATTCCCTACGAGCAAATAATATACAACTTCCACGGAGTCTTCTCCGGGAAACCCAGAACATCACCAATCCAGATTACACGTCTGGATGGCTTCACACAACATGTCTAAATCCGTACTCACGTTTTCGGATACTAAATGCAATTAATTGCGGCGATGTACACATCGACCCGTCGGAGAGCACCCTTCCCCCACCCGTTAGTGGAGAGGGGCTTCCATGCAAGTATGATAAATAAGGGTTTCACCTGCCCAAGAAGAAACTTCGTTACCCTTGACGCGCAATTTGACGGAGCCGCAACTGAATATCTTGCAAGAGGCTCGGCGTCTAGTGAGTGTAGCTGCTATATATATATATATATATATATATATATATATATATATATATATATATATATATATATATATATATATATATATATATATATATATATATATATATATATATATACGGTCGCAGGCACGGGCCTCCGGCCCGATGGCTACGCGCCACAGTACCTGGCCGCCGACGGCGGGCTACGCCCGCCCCACCACCCCGGCAGGCTCCGCCCGCACCCCCCCCAGCGGGCTCCGCCCCACCCCACCCCTGGCGGGCTCCGCCCGCCCCCTGTGACGACGTGAGAATTTTTATATAATTAAAATTTTTATATTAATTATAATTTATATATTAATAATATATTTTATATATTTTTATAATTTTAATATATTTTATATATTAATATTTTTATTTTTATAAATGAAAAAAATCCGCTCCCCCCCCCCATTTCCACGGCTCCGGCTCCGCCGGCGGCGGAGCCGCCGGCGGCCTGACCGGCGACCCCCAGCAGGTTCGCCGGAGCAGGCGAACCTGCCGCGGTGGTCCGGTGGCGCTCCGGCGGGGCCACCGCCGGCGGTGGCCCTGACCGTGACGCCCAGATTTGGGAGAGAGAAACAGTAGGTTTTTTTTCTGCTTTGTTTATACGCAGACCTCTTGGATATTTGCAGGCCAGGATCCAGCGGCTTAGAAATAAGATAGTCAAATCCGACGGTCCATGTAATTAGGCTATTTTTGAACTCATGCTATTTGCAGACCTCACTATATCTTTTTAAGATAGTATATATATATATATATATATATTGACCGGACCGTACCAAATCATTGTTCATAGCGCGGCCCGAGCCCACTATTTGGAGAGAATCTCACTCGGTCTGGTATGGAGTTGTACATGTTACATTTGCAAGCTCTTCATATATTTCTTTTTCTGGGATATCTTTCCGAATTTCTGTGAAAGTGAGTTTTGTATTTTCTATACGGAACAATTTAAAAGGGAGAGACAAGTGTATAAATGTGGACAATGAGGGAAGCAACAACTTGAATTGCATCAGGCAAGGCGGCCGATTATGATGTGACCGTCCAACACAAATAATACTAAAGATACAAATCAATAACCAAGAATAATTTTATGCATAGTGATGCCATCGGATACACCCATGTCAGAAAAAAGTTAACGTTGGTTTATGCACAATCCTGCCAATAAATACATCTCTGTCAGAACTCAGAAGTATTTAAACACCCCAAGTACCATATTTCTTAGACAGGAACAAAATATAAATTACATGCACATGAAATTTCACAATAAGCATGCAATTCCCTATTAGGTAATAAATTAAATGAAAATCAAGATTTCAAGCAAATAACCCACAGTGCAATTTGTAGCTACAGAAAGTTTACTCCTAATTATTTTAAACACATGGGAATTATCAACTCATTAAGCCCTCATTTTCTTTGTAAGACTCCTTTTTCCAGCTTTTGAATCGGGCCTTGCACAGGTCCAAGGGGAGTCTGATGTAGCGTTTAGCAACGCTGCTAAGCACAATTACCCAACACACATGCTAATTAGACAATTAGTCAAACACTTGGCCCGCACTTGGCGTGATTCAACCACAAATTAAGCTATGCATGCATCCCTTTCCTACGGCGTGACTCACGGAAGGTTATTTAACGTGGACGGAGTATGGATTAATTCCTGCAAGTGCCTAGCATCAGAAAATCAGCCCTCTTTTCCGACCAATTGGTTGGAGAAAAGCGACGCACTCACAACACTCCGATTCATTCAACGATTTCCAAACATACACTGAATCTATTATCGCACAAGAATTAATTTAATTTCAGACAAATCACACCAAATAGGAGGAAGAGAAATCGTTACCCCAACAAGGAACCCAAGACCTAGTGCGAGGGCCGCCGCGGCACTGAGCGGAGGCAGCAGAGGCATGGCACCCCCGAAGAAGAGAAACAACACCACACCACCCCAACAACCGACATTCCCGGAGGAACAACCTCGGGCCGACGATGGAAGAAGCATCATTAATTAGTGCGATTACAAGCAATAAATTACTTCATTTTTGAGAAACGATCGACGACCACTAGAATGGAATCGTTTTTTGCATTGTGTTAGTGGAAGACCCAAAATAAAGTCCGTACTAACGTCGTTCCATGGTACCAAAGGAATGAGAAGGTGTGTATTAACCCTTATTTTGTTTGTTTCCCTTAGTAAGTTGACACGTCCTACAACTACTCACAACTTGCTTAATCATTTTTTTAGACCGGGTCAAAAGAACTTGTCTTCGACCAACATGATAGTTTATTCGCGGCCGAAATGACCTCCTAACCCGCCCCAGTGCATTTTCCAAATAATAAAGTGGCGTAGGAGGAGTCTGGAATGCACAACTTCGATCACTTAAATAAATACCCGTCACGAAAAAGTATTCAGAAATAGTGTGAGGTGATTTCTCTGTAGGGCGAGAAAGATGTGCTTAAAATCCTTGCATTCCACATACTCAAGTTTCACTCATTCAAATCCTAAGACCTTAACGTCAAGAGTGAAGATAAGTAAGCTGACGCGGCTTCGAGCTTCGAGACACTATTGTGCTTACCCTTCCAATGTTTGATTACAAAAGTATATTTTTGAAGGAAGAGACTCATTTGGCTTGACGCAGACTAAGTTTTTGTAGGGAATTTATATAACGTAAGACGTCATGGTCCGAGAGAAGAATGAACTTCTTGGGCAAGAGTGGTGACGCCAATGACGTAGACTTTGAATAAGAGTGTAAAACTCACGTTCATAGTTAGAATAATTAAGTTTTGGTCCACTTAATTCTCACTAAAGAATCCAACTGAATGGTCTTCTTGACTTAACCCCCCACTATTCCCGCACCTGAGGGGTCACAAGAGACCTCAAAAATTTTATTAAAATCTGATAATTAGAGTACTGGTGTCACGGTCATCAACTTTTTAATTTGAGCAAACGCAAAAGGCGGATTTAGCCACTTAAAATCACCAAGTTTCATACATTCAGTAATGAGGGTCATAATGGTACTAAATTGCGTAAAAAATGTGGCTAAGCCATGAAAAACTTCTAACGTCACGAATAGAGGTGGGTTCCGGCAAATCTAAAATCGTTTGAACTTTTGCGGGGTCAACCTTGATGCCTTCCGCGCTAACAATATAACCCAAAAGAGACGAAAGTATCCATAAAACACATTTTTTTTAATTTGATATATAGTTTTTTTCGCTTGAAAATCTCAAATATTTGTCTTAAATGTGTCGTCTGCTCATACGTGACGTGCTATAGATTAAGAGATCATCAAATATATTACCACAAATTTTCCATAAAATGATTAAACATTTGAGTCATCATGCGAAAGAAGGTGCTTGAGGCATTGAAGAGCCCAAATGACATTATGAGCCATTCATACAAGCCTTTTTTAGACTTAAACGTTGTTTTCCATTCATCCCCTCTGTAATTCGAATTTGATGATAACCGCTTCGAAGATCAAGTTTTGAAAAAATTGTAGCACCACTAGCATGTTCCAACAAATCGTCCAATCGGGGATGGAAAAGCGATATTTAATTGTGATCTTATTTATAGCCCGACTATCGATGCACATTCGTCAGGAACCATCTTTCTTTAGGGCGAGAAGCGCCAGGACCGCACATGGCTTCAGCTATGCCGTACGACCCTTTGACACGAGCTTCAATATTTGGGTTTGGAGTTCCGCATGTGCACTAGGATTAAGACGATAGTGGGGTAGGTTTGGGAAGCGTAGAGCCTGGAATGAAATCTATCACATGCTGGATGCTTCTAGGGGGGGGTGGTAATTCGAGGGAAGTTCCTCGGGGTGGACGTTCCTGAAATTTATCGAGCAAGGCCAAAATTTCGGGAGGCAAGGATGTTGAGGGGGGAAGGATGCCGTTGGTTTGGAGCAATATAAGACATACACTATGCCGTCGGAGAAGCTATCCTTCTCAATTCCTTATGGTTTATGAGGCTTCATGTTTGTTTGACCGCGAGGAGGTAGGTATGCTTTGTCTTTAGATCCTTGGGTGCGGTCGGGCGTATGTGATTTTGATCCTTGAACTTGAATTCATAGGTATTTGCACGACCAAAGTGGGTTACGTTGTAGTCATGCAACCAAGGGCGACCATGAGAACATGACACGCGTCCATAGAGATAACGTCGCACCAAATTTGGTCAACGTAGTACTTAATGACAAGGGGCACAAGGCAACGCCGGTGACCAGAATAGAGGTCTTATTGACCCATGCGACTTGGTATGAGGTGGGGTGTGATTCCGTATCAACTTCATGTGGAGAATAGCAGCTTCAGAGACGACTTAATGTAACTCCCGCTATCGATAATGAGTTTGCAAGATTTTTTGCCGCATCTGAAGTACAAAGAGAAAATGCAAGTACGTTTTTCAATCTTGAGTACTACGTGGGGTGTAAAAATGCAACGAATGACCGTAAGGTTAGGGGCGTTATGTTCCTCTTCCATGTCACTAGGATGCCTGATTCCTCTATGTCCTTTGTTCTTCGTAATGAGGTCGTCGTCATCGGCCATGGGTTCAATTAAAGTCTCCAATTTTCTCCCGGTAGGACATTTAACCGCATAGTGTCCTGGTTGATTACAAGCATAACAAGTGACATTGGCCTTGTTGGTCTTACCTATAGGGATGCGTTTTCCTGATGTGTCGTTTGCTTTCCCAGCGGTGATGATAACTGATGTGGAGGTGTCACCTAAAACATTCCTTCCCACGTGAACTGGGAAGGTGCGTGGAAGACGATTTGGAGTGGAAGTAGGTCTTTGGAGGAGGATGTTTGTGGATTCGTGGTCACCAAAAGATATTTTTAAATGTCAAGGGCCGTATTCATGGCAGAGCTTAGATCATGGTGATAATAATATCGGATTTGACTTTGAATTCCGAACGAAGACCCTTACGGAATCGCGAGACGGTATGCTCGGGTCTTTCCTGAATATAACAACGGATCAATAATTAATTGATCTCGCCCATGTACTCACTAACCGAACGGTTTGCCTTGACGCAACGAAGTGAATTCATCTAACATATTTGTGTGATGGTATGCGGGAACAAAGTGAGTGGTGAGTAAGTTATGCATTTGTGGCCAAGTGTGAGCGACACCACCTACACGACGCTCTTCGTTTAACCAAAACACTTGAGCTCGGGCCAATAATTTCATGCGAGCTACTACCCACCTTTTGGTGGTCATCTAAGTTATGTCATTTGAAATAACATTCGATTTTCATTAGTCAATCCTTAAAGGTTTCAGGATCACTGTAACCGTACGTTGGGGGTATCGATTTTAATTTTGCGAGTGAGATCATTATGTCAATCTCCATTGCGATCCTAGTCGCCATAATCATTGTGTAGACGTTGTTGGCGGTGTGGAGGATTGTGGGGTGGAGGGTTATGGGGTTGGATTTGCGGTGGTAAACCGCTCTGAATCATCAGTGTCAAGTGTTCGAAGGCCGCGTGAGTTGAGCGATTGGATCTGTGAGACTATGTTGGACGGGTGCTAGTTGGGCTTCGTGACATCCCGATTATCCAGATTATTGTCCATGTTATTGAACGTGAACGAGTGCGGGAAATACTCGATCTCGGAACATGTATGCATAAAAAGTGAAGTGGGTGCAAGAGGACCACAATGATTAAGAAATCTTTGTGCCGACCTCTAATACCAAATTGATGTAGCAACGCTAACGTTTGCGCACAAATACCCAACACACATGCTAATTAAGACAATTAGTCAAACACTTGGCGCACACTTGGAGTGATTCAACCACAAGTTTAAGCTACACATGTATCCCTTTCCTACGGCAGTGACTAACAAAAGGTTATTTCAACGTGGAGATTGACTGGAGTATGGATTACTTCCTACAAGAGCCTAGCATCCGAAAATCAGCCTGTACAACCTCATATTCGCTGGGTGGGACCAAGACGCCCCAAGGACCCGGATTGGGCTAGCTTTGGGCTTTAAATTGGATCAGATAAGAAAGCGGGCGGGAGGGTTCTCGTCTTAAATAGACGGAAGGCTCTCGCCCAGGGGTCGAGTAACGCCAGTTCGTCGAGCTCAATTTGTCGAGCTGAGAACGTTATTCGTCGAACGCAAATTCATCGAGCAGAGCCTTCGACTTAAAGTTATTTTCGTCGAGCAGATTTTAGGTTTAGGCCATAGCAGAATCAGGGCGGGCAGGAAGGCTCCCGCCCTAGCCAGGCGAAAGGGCTAGCGCCTTAGGTTGGCGGAAGCCCATCGCCCGTGGCGTTGAGTGATGTTTCTCCACTCAACACCCCTTTAGTCTTTTGTTTCCCGCCCGGGGTAGGCGAAGGCTCGCGGTCAGAACAAACAGGGTTCCCGCATATCTCAGCTAGAAGAGCTTCCGCCAAATGGGACCCAGACCTGAAATTACCAAAATACCCATGGTCTGCATTTAGCTCCTCAGAACAGCGGAGTTTGGCTATTGGCAGACCAACCCAGGGGCATTTTAATAATTTTAGGGTAGCAAAATTGCGCTTTTTGCAGACCAGATATTGAAAATCTATAAAAAGACCCACAGGATACCTCAGAAGGCGGATTTTTCTCATATTCTTATTTTTTCCTTCTAGAGCTTTCTTAGGTACTCTTAGCCCAACAATTGCTTTGGAGGGGAAGCGTTTAGAGAACTTCTGCATTAGAGGAGGGACCTCCCAGTTGAGGCTTTGGGTCATTCTTAGTCCTTTATCACTAGTCTGGGGTTGAGGTTTGTGAGAAATAGGTACAGTTACACACCAAGGTCCGAACTCTCGTTGAGGCCAGTTTTTTGGCTTCAACATTTCTGGTGCGGTGAGCGTGGACCATAGCTGACACAGGAAAATCCCAAGTTAAGTCTCATGCTGGGATGAAGGAGAAGGAGCTGGCTTAGGGTGTTTCTCCCTCTCGGGAAGTGGGGTGACTTTGGGGATGCTGGAAGATTTCAGGCGGGAAGTCCTACAAACCATCCACTTGGCCTTCTCGGCAAGGAGCGAGTGGGCCACACCTCAGGTCCGGTGGTTCCCGCCCCATCATTGGGCGAAAATGCTCTCGGGCAGCGTCCCGGGAAGGAGGTTCTGGCAGAGGTGGCGAAAAGGGATGTCCCCAGGCGGGAGCTGTTCCCGGACAGACCAGTGCAGACAGGGCAAGCGAGCTGAGGTTGCACGATGAACCCTCTCAGCAGCCAGAGGGTGGGAGCCCCTTCAGTGAGCTCATCATCTCAGCTCCGATTCGAGAGGGTTCCAGGAGTCAGACATGACCTACTATACGAGGATGGATGACCCCATGCAGTATGTATAGTGTTTTGAAGATGCCGTCTCCATAAGCAAATGTCGGATGCCTTCAAATGTAGGCACTTCGCCATCACTCTAAAAGCAGGCTAGGGTCTGGTTTCCACCAATTGCCTGCGAGTTCGATTTATTGCTTCGAGGATCTGCGACGCGGGTTCTTGCTAAGGTTCTCAACATCCAAGAAGAGGAAGAAGGAGCAAGTGGTTATTTGCCATCAAGCAGAGGCCGGAGGAGACGCTGAGACGCTATGTTGATAGGTTCCAGGAGGAGATTCTGCAGGTTCAGGAGATGTCGGGGTACACGGTGATGCTTGACTTCACCCTTGGGTTGAGGCCCAGCTTCTTTAGCATGGAGCTGAAGAGAGTTCCCCCCTCTCCTTTGAGGAGCTGGTGGAGAGGGCGGCGAAGGAAATTGAGATCAAGGCGGCCAATCCGGCATTTGCCAAGAAGTTGGCCAAGTTGGCGGAGGATGATGGGAAGGAATCGGGAATAGGGAGGCAGAGAGAGGAGAGAAAGATGGAGGAACCCCGAGTGCAGGGCAGTAGCAATGTTGGTGGACACGAGAACCGAACACAATTGGGCTGGAGGCCGCAGGAAGGTCACCCTCAGGGACAGGGTGGAGGTTTCCAAGGAAGGGACAACAACCGAGAGCAAATGAGGTTCAACTAGCCGGCCTGGAGGAAAGAGAGGAGCTTGGGGGATGAGGAGGAGAGAAGGCATGGCGGCGTTTTTCCTTCTGCGACTTTCACCAGGAGGTAGGTCATGCAATGGCCACCTGTCAAGAGTTTCTGGAGATGAAGCGGCCAGGGGACAGGTCCGCAGCAGCAGCCCATGAGGATTGAGGAAGTTATTCAAGGAGGAGGAGAGGATCGATAGATGTGAAGACTGGGTGGACGTGGATCCCGATGAGGGATCGGGTGATCCATGAGGGTGTGGTGATCGAAGCCACATGTAAGGGGGCTTCCAAACTATGTATCGAAGGAGCGTCGCCTCGACCTCTCAGCCCCCCCCCCCCCCCCCCCCCCCCCCCCGCAGGAGGAAAAAATCACTTTCGCAGTGAAGACAATGCCCACTACGAAGACCCGTTTTGTGTCACCTTGGTGATCCAGACAACGGTAGAGAATTTTACGGTCTACAGGATTCTGGTAGACAACAGGAGCTCCATGAATGTAATCTTCAAGAAAACCTTTGACGAGATGAGGTGGAAGCTTGGAGGGTTCTAGCCTCGGATGGACCGTTGTTTGGGTTCTCGGGGGAGTGGAAAGAAGTTGAAGGAGGGGTAGGGCTACATGTGACGTTGGGGGATCGAGGACTGTCAGTTCATCATCATTGACACTCCGAACAACTATAACATGTAGAAAGCTCAGTTACGTCTACCACACTATGATATCAATATGCATCAAATTAGTTTCCAAAATAACTGTTAATTTGTCATATCAGTTATAATTCCCTGTTAGTGAGAGTGATATTAATTATATTACGGGAAATATTAGGAGATAGAGTGATACTTTGTTAATTTGCTAATGCTATTGTGCTAACTCCTACTTTGTGCACCCTGCCAATATGCTTGTTCTTAGGTATTACGATGGTTAAAACTAAAGTAGGAGGAATTGCAGCACTGTGGGAGTCAAGTGAGTTATGTTATTCTGTGATTTATATATAGCAGAGATTATGCTAGGTATAGACCGACGACACACCTGTCTAAGGAGGGTTGTAAAAATGTAACTGCTAAGTTTCAGGAATGAACATCAAAAATGTATGTCTGAGCGCAGTTTAAAAATAAATGGACCAATTGAAAAAAGATTAGAAATATGGAAATAGCTCAAGCATGGGCAACACAAGTTTAGGGTGGGATTCAATAAGGAGAACAATTGATGCATCAGATGATTGGTGGAAAGAGAGACTCAAGGTGAATATATTTTCTGTAGTTTTAAAAATTGCTAGTTTTACAATCGTACTTTGCAATTTATTAATACAATTTTGAACACACAGGAAAATACTACTTGGTGGATGTTGGTTACCCATTACAATTAGGATATATTAAACCATACCCATAAACAAGATATCATTTGCCAAACTTTGCACGCGGCCATGTCTGATACAAGGGCGAATATTTTGTTGCATTTATTTAAGTTTTATGTGTTTTATTTTTAAAGTTTGAAGTCTAACCGCCATCAGAATGATGTTCTCTCAAACAGATAAATTATTTTATAGTTTTGAACCAGATTACAAACAGAGTTATCCAAACACACAAACTCAGTTTTGAAAATACAGTTTAGAATCTCCATTTTGAACTACTCCAATTTAAAACGGCACTGGTATCCCAAACAGACCCTTAATGTAGAAGATCAGAAGATCTCTATTACAGTTTTACACTGTAAATATTTGATAATTTTTGAAGCTTAGTTACTTTTTTAATAATTTTTGAAGCTTGGTTACTTTTTTTGAAGTTTAAAGACTTTTGATACATTCTGGTATTTTAGGAGTTGAATCTGATGCAAAATTTGGCTAAGTAATTTATTAAAAGCTAATACTCAACTCGACATGACTTGAGAAGATTATAGGGAGCTACTCATGGTAACCCTAATCTCTGGTTGTAATCTCAGAAATTTCTGATCATATTTGATATTTTAATAAATTATTGAAAGTAAAGCCTTCATATTTAATTAAAAGAAGACACCAAAGAACCCTAAAAAAAGATTACAATTTGATAATTCCAGATAAGAAAGTGGCAACTTAAATGATAATCAAGTTGAACAGCATGAAACCCGACAGATTTCAAATTTTAGATCAATATTAAATTCAATATGACAAATATAGAATGTCTCTTATGAATGGAGTTATCTCCTTGGAACGGAGTTGCCGTCTCGATTGGAGATGGCTCTTATGAGCAGAGATGCCTCTTAGAACAAAGATTACTCCTCAGAATGAAGATGAAAATTTAATTAGCCTCTTTGGAACGGAGAAGGAACTGTAGGTACTGGAATTTGAATTGTTTCTCATTATGTTCTTCTTATTTCAGTATTTCACAGGCAGATTTCAAATTATAGATTAATATTAAATTCAATATGACGAATATAGAATGTCTTTTATGAACGAATAACGATTTCGAATTGGGATGCCTCTTATGAGCAGAGATGTCTCTTATGAACAGAGATGACTCCTTAGAGTAAAGGTGAGAATTGAATTAACCTCCTTGGAACGGAAATGAACTGTAGTTACTGAATTTGAATTGCTTCTTATTTTGTTCTTCTTATTTCAGTATTTCAATTACGGCACTTTCATTTCAGTATTTCATTTACTTCTTTTCAGTTCAGTATTTCTATTACTACACTTTATTTCATTATTTCATTTACTTCAATATATTCCATCATTTTATTTGTTTACTTATTTCAATATTTTTTACTTAGCGTACTTCAATTATATATTTATTTACTGAAATTTACTAACACATTTATTTCCCACACCTTCTAAGGGTTTATCCCTATTAAGCAGTTTGTCTTAATTTGAACATTAGTTAGAGTTAACTTGGAGACAGACCATCAAGATCAACTATAAATAGTGTCGTACTGTTTGCCGCTCTCAAGCAGAGTGGACAGCTAGACGTTTTGGCTTCCATTTCAAATTTGCCTATAATTTAGAGTTGACCTCGAGATGAGGAGTTCCTTTGAGCTAAACCCTAAATAGTGTCGAACTGTCCACAATCTCGAGTAGAGTGGACAGTTTGATGTTTTGGCGTTCATTTCAAATATTCTTATAATTTAGAGTTAACCTGGATATGGAGAGTTTCTTTGAGGTCATCCTAATTAGTACTGAACTGGCCACCACTCTCGAGTAGAGCGGACGGTTCGATGTTTTGACTTCCATTTCAAATTTGTTTATAATTTATAGTTGGCCTGAAGATGGGGAGAACCTTCAGATCAACCTAAATAGTGTTGAATTGGTCGATGCTCTCAAGTAGAGTGGACTCGTCGATGTTTTGGATTTTATTTCGGAAATTGCTTATAATGTAGAGTTGAACTTGAGGCGGATAAATTCCTCGCGTTTAACCCCTAATAATCCCGAACTCAATCAACCCTTTGTTCAAAGAGCAGTGTGATTGAGTTCGAAGTCTTAGTCGCTTACCTGAGATAGCTAAATATCAAAGCAATCGATGAGCTTACCTTCTTTATAGGCATGCGCATGTTGTGAACCTGGGTGGTAAATGTGAACGAATTGGTTTGTAACCCATAAGGCCAGGACGCTTAGCAAGCTGAGCCATGGATTGGGGCCTGCCAGATTCACAAAGGTTTAAGTAAGGCTTACACATATGGTTGAGCAGGAAGAGGTTTTAACCTTTGACTAAATCTTTGGATGTCTTGGTTTCAGTTTAAATTATTAATGATATTGTGAATGAATTGGTTCGTAACCTATGAGGCCAGGACGCTTAGCAAGCTGAGCCATGAATTGGGGCTTACTAGAGTCACAAGGATTCAAATATGTTCTACAGCTTGGTTGAGTTGGATGAGGTTCCAATCCTTACTCAATCCTTGTGTTCTCGACTTTAGTTTGTTTAACTACATGAATGATTCTATTTAATCGGCCAAATTTCTATCACATTATTTTATAGTTGATAATATGACATTTAGTTTTGATAGAAATTAGATTGCCTTAATAGGAAATATTCCTTCATAAATAAGATGTGCCTTTGGAAATAATTCTCTCAGGAATTAAAAGGGACTTTGAGAAATGTGCCTTTGAAAAATAATTCTCACAAGAATAAAATGTGCATCAAGAAATGTGCCTTCGAGAAATAATTCTCACAGGAATTAGAAGGGCCTTCGAGAAATGTGCCTTGGAGAAAATAATTCTCATAGGAATTAAATGTGACTCAAGAAATGTTCTTTGAGAAATAATTCTCACGGGAATTAAAGTGCCCTTGACAAATAGTTCCCATGAGAGTTAAATATGCCTCAAGAAACGTGCCTTCAAGAATTGTGTCAAAGGAAGTTTATCGGATGACTGACCAATTATACTCTGTGGCAACCCACACGAAGGAAGGTGTGGAAGGGCAACCCTTACGAAACTAATAGAAGTACGTGAGTCTAAGATTGTATGCATGTTGATATGGAGTACGTAGACAGTGGTCATGAGAAGACTAGCACAAATCATATAATTCTAAATGTTACTCCGATGCTAATATAAGTTAGATTCTATTTGTGGTTCTAATGTTTGTTCCTTGAACTCGGGCATAGCCATATATATTAATAATAAACAAAAAGCAGGAAAGGTCTACAAGTAATGAGCATCATGCAGCAAAAGCTGTGAAAACGCCGTGTAAGGGGCATACCCCTTTCCCACAAAATCACCATGGCTAGCAAGCTTAGCAGGCGTAGGTGACAGGCACTGGTGAATGATAGCACACAAAGAACTGATAAAGACGCCTGAGTAGGCAACCTCAAGTGTAGCTTAGCATAGTCACATCCTTCATATTTACCACATGGTATTTATAGAGCTTTGAATGATATTGTATAACGCAGCATAGATGTTACTGTTACTCATGTAAGTCATCGGTATTGGGTTTCTGTGGTAATTAGTCTTCCACTAATAAGAAAAGTCTTCGGCTAGTTAGTATGAGGTGCACTCGTTAAGGGTGTCTTCTGCTAAAAAATTGCCTCCCTACATTGTTGGCATGTAGTGATATTCGTTTAACATCACCCTCAATGTGTAACAACGGATATGCAAGGAGAGGGATAGGATAAGGACGTGCCTTCACCCTTTGTAGTAGCTTCAACGTCATGCAGTGATGGTGTTGTGCGATAAGATCCTCTGGTCAAACCCCTAATTTCGGGGGATCTTATACAAGGGCTCTTTGTGCACTGTCAATTGATGGAGCGTTTGAGCGCAAGCGAGTTTGGGTGGAGGCACTATCGCTGCAGAGAACATCGAGCACGACGTAGCCAAGGCCGTGTGCGCCAGCTGCGTGGCCTCCCCCCCCCCCCCCGGTCGCGCGGCCCCCATGCACGCGAGCGTGCGGAGCCCTTCTCGCGCACAGGCTTATGTTCACCATCTCGGCTTCTTGTCTCCAGAGTGATTGTTGAATTCCATCATGCTCACCACATCGTCGTCACCACCAGTCCTACCCAACTACCTGGGGGGAAACATTCACATTGGCAAACATGGCAATCTGTAAGTTTCATATCGAGGAACATGATTCGTCTGTCTGGTAGTTATGGTGATTACAACGGCGCAATTGTCAAGCCACCTTTGTCAAAAGCTATAAAAGGGCTGAGAACCCTCATTTGAAGATATTGCCTTCAGAGAGAGGGGGGTGGGGGGGGGGGGGGGGGGGGCTCCTTCGAACATCCTTTAGAGTTCTCCTTCGCATTCCAAGACTCCCTCGAAGACCTCCTTCGGGACTTGGAAGATTTTCTTCCTCTTCGAAGATTTCATTCGTTGGTGACACGCAAATCGCCTTTTCTTTTGAGAGGCGACTCGAAGATTCCGCTTCTTTCTCTACCAATACTCATTGTAACAAGCGGTGGTATGTCACCTCGAGCCTTGTACTATTTGTAACACTCAGAGAAATATGCACCTGGTCGGCAACCGATCTGGACCCGTGTTTTTTTCACTTTTTTCGGGGTTTTCATTTAAAAAGTCTCATTGTCTCCGTTAGTCTCTACTTTCAATGTTTGCTCACTCGGTCCCTCTCGATTTAAGACGGATCATTTCAACCGGCCCATGGGAGCGTCGAGCGACCCACAACAATATCTTATATTAATATGTAATGTATGTGTGTTGTAGCCTCTATATAGAGGCATTCAATGTTGAGTTTTACATGATGAAGAAAAATGTATTGATGCAATCAATGTAGTTTTTTATGATTTTGCCTATTTTTCTCTTCCTCTTTTCTACCATTTCAACCTTTGTTTTTTTATTTTTTCTAGAGTCATATTAATCCTGAATCATTTCTCGCCAATTAATTGATAGATTATCAACGACTTTTTCTTGGGCCGAACTGTGTTTCTCCGGTTCAGTGCATAATCAAATTTTAATTCATACTCTTTATTTAATTATTTACTTGTTGGCAGATTCTTGATGAATATGCACGTTCTCGAAGAACCACTTCTCAGGCAATGCTCTGTTTTGGACGCTCAGAAAAGCTGATGTCCGGTAGAGCTTTTTAATCTCTGGGCATTTTGAAAACTGCAGAGTGTTTTCTGCAGAAGTGCGCTCGGAATTGCAGGAAGGACGTCGGGGGCTTCGGAATCGCCGGATCGAATCGCCAGAGGAAGGCCGTTCTAAGCATGTTCCAATGAAGAACTCATTAGATTTAAAACCTGTGAGAGAGAAGCTATTTTTGCAGGAGCAGAAGCTGTTTCTGAATGCAAAACACTCCATTTTTTAAAAGCTCTTCACAAGCTGTCCAACACATATAAAGCCTCTGCGGCTGGAAGAGATTTTCCAGCCGCCAGAACTGCGCCAAACAGACCCATCTGACTCTACGCTCTCCGTCCTTTCATTTTGAACAAAATTGAGGCTGGAAATTAGAATTAGAGGACAATTTTTAATTGATTTACCTTCAATTTACAATTATAAAGCTTCAATTCCACCCAGCGAACGCAGCCATAAAGAATATCAATCTAAAAAATATACCTAATCTCGTACTTACCATGCAAATTCTTGATGTATGTTATTTTATGTGATAGGAATATTAATTTTTCCCGGCGTTATTATTATTTAAAAATAGCACCAGATATTACTTTCTTAGAATACATTTTGAGTATGAGACGTGCTATTCTTCTATATATATAATATAATACAAATGAAAATGTGGTTCAATTTTGACGACATTCACCTGTGCTGTCATGTGACATGCTTATTAGGACATAATGTACTTTTTTTCCCCGTATGATTTGCTTATGCAAAATGTTATGTAATTTATGAGCGTGAATTCAATGTGGCAACAGAGATGAATAAATTTCCTATATTTTTAGGGCGCTACTATCCGCACCGCAGTTTTGGCTAGTCGCATCACACTTTCCTCCTAATTTTTTGCGTATTTTGAAAATACATCTTGTACATGCATTTTTAGGAAAGTATTCAACACGAAGTTGTAGATCTCGATGATATTTACAACTTTCGTGTTGACACTTTTCCTAAAAATGCATGTACAAGGCGTATTTCCAAAAGGCGCAAAACCTGAGCGTATTACCAAAGTATGTCTTGTACATGCATTTTTAGGAAAAGTGTTGAAAGTGATCACACGAAAGTTGTAGATCCCGTCGAGATCTACAACTTTCGTGTTGAACATTTTTCCCGAAAATGTATTTACAAGGCATATTTCCAAAAAGTCGCGAAAAATTAGGAGAAAGTGCCGTGACTAGCCAAAACTGTGGTGCGAATAGCAATGCCCTACTTTTATAAGCAATAACTATATGCAGGCCCATTTCGGCTATCTACAGGCCATGTAATTTAATAATTGTTGTGCAGGCCAGACCTATACGGTTCATCACTTCCTATGATTTTTAGTTTGGCTGCATTTATCCTGGACTGCATATAACCAAACCCAAAATCCAACATCTAAATGTGGGAGCACCACGGCATTGGGCCTAGAAAGTAACTATCTTTGACTAGCATCATGACCTTGTGGGTCAACATGAAGCGGACGAGGTAGTCCTCGGCGGTGAGGCCACAATTCTACTGGCACAGCTGCATGCCTATACTTCGAGGGTTCGGCCGGTGTGAATAATTTTTGTTTGCCAAATTCATTGCACACCGCAGTAAGTTCTAAGAGAAATAACTCAGAAGATAGAGTAGAAAGCCTGCCGATTTTTGTTATTACTTACCTTCACAACATGCTATTTGGTCCAATTGCGTTTTGGAAGTGGAGGTTTGGGGTTTAAGAAGCAGGTCAACGCATATCCTTCCCGTATGGCCTGATGATACTGAGAAAAGTGGGAACAGAAACTCAGGAATGGAGATGACACATTGCCAGGGAGCTGTTATTTGACACGCATCATGCCCGGGGGTGGCCCCCTGCAGCGTCAAAAGTTTAGCTAAACTTTTGCCGCTGCGGGGCCACCTCCCGGGCCATGATGCGTGTCAAATAAACTCCTGCAATGTGTCATCTGGATTCCACAGTTTCTGTTTCCCACTTTTCTCAGTATCATCAGGCCATACTGAAGTATTGCGGTTGACCTGCTTCTTAAACCCCAAACCTCCACTTCAAACGCAATTGGACCAACATAGCATACTTGTGAAGTGTAAGTATTAACAAACGGCAGGCTTCACTCTATCTGCTGAGTTATTTTT